>JAMJFZ010000882.1:5852500-5980000 GCA_026225945.1 Cricetomys ansorgei | reverse complement strand
TCAAAATTAATTAATTAATTTTTAAAATATTTTTATTTTATGTGAATAAGTGTTTGGTCTGCATGTATGCATATGTACCATGTGTATGATTGGTGCCCACATTGTTCAGAAGAGGACATTAGATCTCCCGGAACTGGAGCCATCATATGGAATCAAACCTGGGTCCTCTGGGAGATCAGCCGGTGCTCTTAACTGCTGAGCCATGTCTCTAGCCCCTTCTTTAAAGCAAATGGAAAAAAAAAAATCACATTTGACTCCCTGTCCTTTCCCAGCCAGCTGCATCTGGCTTGTCGATTAGTTTGATTTGGCTCTGACAATGTTTGAACAACAACCATCAAAAATTGGGTTTGTTGATGTGGGATAAAAATCTGGATTTCTGGCATCCAGAGATCTGGTGTCCCGGGAAAGCATTCTCACATGGGAAGATGCCTGGCTACTGCCCTGGTTCAGTGGGTCAAGAACTGATGAGGACACTGTCCCCAGCTGACCATCTTCACTCATGTGACATTGCTGATCCATTTGTGCTTTTACATTTGTACTTGGCACATGGATATGAGCTTCAGTCAATGGTGTACAAGTATTTCTGTTGTTGTTACTTTAAAGAAAATGGGTATGATATATGTCACTATGTTGTTTGAATATTTGAATTTCACCTTGTCTTTTTACACATACCTTTCACCCAATGAACTCAAAATACTAGGAAAATTTAGAAATACTGACCCTTCCTGACTGGGTAGCTAGAAGAGATACGCCCCAAAGGTCACCTCCAGAAATCATGAAGCTTTGCAGTCCTTTGATGGAGACTGAGCAAGTGAGTCAACAGAGGGTGGAAAGAGGATCCAATGGGAGCAGAACCTGTATTTTCAGGGTACTGAGATTTTCAAGGGGACTAGGCAAGTCTTTTTCAAGAAGACATAGCTTTGAGGTGAACCTTAAAGAATCAGTAGCAGCTTACCAGATGAAGGAAGAGTCTTAGAGAAAAAAAAAAGTCAGTAGGAACAAAATGAGCAAAAGCTTGGAAGCATTAATAAAACTCATCAGAACACATGCATCTTACAATATTGGAAACTTTTTAGACCAGGCACATACTCCTTAAAGCCACTCAAAGAGTAACCCGGAGCTAGTGAGGTGGTCCAGTGGGTAAAACGACACTGTCCCCAAGCCTGATGACATGAGTTTGATCTCTGCAAGACACACAGCTGAAGGAGAGAACTGACTTCTGCAAGGTGTCCTTTGACCTCCACGGGGCCACTGTGACACTTGTGTACATGCACACACACACACACACAGACCCAAAGTAAATAAATAAATAAATGTAAAAAAGAGTGACCTGCGTACCACTGACATCACCATCACTTGGGAGCTTATAAGAAATACAGAACCAGGGTCCTGGGGCCTCAGTTCAGTAGCTGGGATGCCTGACTGGCATCTACAATGAAGCCCCAGGCTACATCAGCTAGCAGTGCATACACTGGGCATAACAGCACCTGCAATCTTAGCACTACAGAAGTGGAGTCAGGAACACGAGAAGTTCAAGATCATCCTCAGTTACGTAGTGAGTCTGAGGACAGCTTGGCATATGTGGGAACCTGTCTATAAAGAAATAACATAGAAAGGAAAAAAATACAGAATCACAGGAGCTGGCGATAAAGCTCAGTGATGCTGAGTGTGAGGCCCTGGATTCCATTGCAGAGCACAACAAAAGCAAGAGAGAGCATCAGATTCTGCTCCAGGCTGGTTGAATGCCACATACCAAGGGTTCATATACACAAGGAGCACAGAGAAGTATGGCTCCTGCCAGTAATGAGGTTGAGACCAGATAACACAAAAGCGGTTTCTCTCTTCCTGCTTATTTACATGAATGAGACCACATAGATATGAGACTAGAAAGCAATGAAAACAGTTCTTGACACGTGTGACGGTTAATGTTAACTGTTAACTTGACAAAAATCTAGAATTACCTAGAGGATGGCCAAAGAGTGTGTTTGTGGGGGATTATCTTAATTACTTTGATGTTGGAAAACCCAACTTAATTGTAGGTGGGACCATTCCCTGGGAGGGGCTCCTAGACTGTATAAAATGGAGAAAGTGAGCAAGGTATGCATCCATCCCTGTCTGTTTTCTGATTGCAGAATTGGTCCGATCAGTGGCTTTAACTTCCTGCCGCATTGGCTCTCCTGTCTTGATGGACTGTGCCTTGAACGGTGAGCCAGAATAACCTCTTTCTCCCTTAGGTTGTTCTCACTGGAGTATTCTATCACAGCAAGAGAAAAGAAAACAAAGACGTGCCGAGATTGATGGCCCCTTGTAAGTCATATAATTACTGGTATTTTATTTACTAGACTAAATTATTGCTTTTCTAAATAGACTGATACGTGGTTTGCCTTTAATTAAAACTTTTAGATCAGAGCTGGGGAGATGGCTCAGCAGGCAATTGTGCTTGCTGAACAAGTGTGAGGACCCGAGTTCAAATCCCCAGCATCCATGTAAAAAGCCCCGTTTGGCTGTCCTTGAGCCTGTAACTCCAGCGCTTAGGGGAAGGGAGGTGGTAGCCCCAGGTCCAGTAGCAGTCCTTGTCTCAAGTGCGGGAGGGATGTAGCACTGCACACTCCATTGGCCTCTGTTGGCACACACATTGGCATGTGCACATATTAACAAACACAATCCATGCACAAAATTTTCAATTGTATGAATAGTATCTATAGTAAAGATCGGTTAGAAAGAGCCTTTCAAAACGTGTAACTCGTTCTTCTTGTCCTTTGAACTCACAAACTAATAAAAGTAATAATTATCAAGTTATCTGTTGCATTCATGAATGTACTTAATTTCTACTTTATAGGAGTAAGATAAAACTGTTTTTTTATACAATAACATAGGAAGATGATAAGTGGGTTGTTGGTAAGACAGAGGTACAATTATTGAATTACTGTTTGCTTCTTTTATTCTTTATCCATCCCTCAAATCAGGCAGCCTGAATTTTCTTAGTTTTATGCTTTGCACTACTCTTTTAGGTTAGCATGCAAAGAACTGAGTTTCATCATGGCATCCTCAAACAGGAAAGAGGGCAGTGAGAGGCAACGCCTTGTTCTCAATCATTTTCCTCTCACTGTCCTCTCTCCTGTTCCACCTCTGTAGCAGAACACCTATGGTGACTCAGTGAGGAAGACAGAGGAATGTTTCACAGGTGCAAATCTCTCCAGACCTCAGCAGAGGGAACCACCACCCTGGCAGGCACCATACTGGACAGTGGAACCCTGCGCGTCCCAGCTCAGGTGTTTTTATTGATACGGAACTCCTCATGTGTTCTACGGATAGCACGTGAAGATAATGAGCAATCAAACATCCCCCCCACATCAATCCAACACCTACAGACAATACAAAATGCCAAGGCCTAGGTAGCCCTTTTCCCAAGGGTGCACAAAACAATTATTTTATACATCACTAAAAGTAAACTTCCACAACGCATCTCCTCTTCCAGTTGCCTCCGGCTCTTCTGCCAGCTAGTCGCCCTTCTTCAGATAACCATTGCCTTCTCTGCTTCCCTCTGTAAGACCTCTCCCTCTCATGCCCCTCTTTCTAGTTTAATGACCCACTGACTCACACTTACGATATAAAACATATGGATAATATACACATATACATGCACATACATAACTTTTAGTTTAGGCTCCGCCTGTGAAAGGAAACAGAGAATATTTGTCTCTCTGAGTATGGCTTATTTTTGCTGAATGATTTCCAGTTACACCCATTTTCCAGCAAATGCCATGACTTCACTTTGCTTAACAGCCTGAGTTTAGGAACAGACCGAAGCTCACTCATACTGAGTTGCTTAAGTAAGTGTCATACATGTAGTTTGAACTTGAAAAGTCTCCCACAGGCTCATGTTTTGGTCCTTCCCAGCTGAGCTAGTGCTGTTTGGGGAAGCCGTGGAGCCTTTAGGAGACAGAGACCTCAGTGGCAAAAGTATGTCACTAGGAGTGGGTTTTAAAGGTCATACCTGGCTCCTGGTTCCCGCTTTTCTCTCTGCTTCATGGTTCTGGGATGACATTAACAGTCTCGGTCACAATCCAGACACCATGAGTTGAGCCTCTCTTCCACGATGGCTCAACCCCTCTGAGACCTAAGCTAACATAAACTGTTCCTCTTTTACACTGCTGTCAGGTATTTGGATCGCAGTAGGGAAAAGTTATTAATCCAATGGATCTGAATGTGAATCCCACATTGGTTTCTTTCTCTTGTAGAGACAGGGACTGAGAGGTTTCCGTTCCTCTATAAATCAGGTGGCTTTTCTTTGGTCTCAGAACTACTTTATTTGGAATTTATTAGGTAGAGCCATTTCGAGAAATGCCAGTTGGGTTTGTAGTGTGTTTTATTATATAAGGTCAGGTTCGTTTGATTTATTTGGAGAATATGAAAGAACACAGTAAAGCCACCATCGCTCATGTGATCCACCATTGGCACAATTCTGCTACTCAGAGATATCACTTCTAATATGAATTTGCCAATGTGGCCTTTGATCATAAAGACAAAATAAATATAGATATGGATTATTTCTTTCTACCATGTTTTTGGGATTGATCTCAAAGCCAGTAAGCCATCTACCACAGAACTTAGACATAAAAAAAATCAGACTAATGTTCTTTATATTATTCTATAATTGATCTTTCTATATGCAGATAAATATTCTTCCTACAACATAATCTTCATGTTCCCATAGAATCCTATATTGAGATATAATCATATAAAGGTAATACAAAGCCAAGGTCCCCATTCTAAGTACTCTAGAAGTACCCTCTGCTCACACACACTCTTTAGCAGCCACAGGTGGCTTTAGTGTTCAAGTTTTGCATAGAAGACTAAAGCCCACAGAGATAATGTGGTACTATGCAATTTTGATGATAGCCATTAAAGAGCAGAATTGGGATTTGAATGTTGACAACTTAGGTACAGGGCAATATACTTCAGCCCTGAATTTGTTAAGTCTAACTGAACCTTTAGGAACTTCTTTTAAAATAACAGCGGAGCGCGCACTAGATTCTTCAGTACATCGTCCCCGTGTTCGTGCCGTTGAACCAACAGTGTAGCGTCTTTCACATTCCCCCTTCAATTCCCTTCATGTATCTCCCGCAGTAACTGTCTTTGCATCAATCAAGCTTGTGTGGCGATGTGTCCCTTTCTCAGCGCCCTCATTAAATGGTTAAGGATAGTTCTCCAAGTATTCTTCATCCCCCCTCTCCTTCCTTTTTGCTCTTCCGTTCCCTATTTTCCTCTCTCTGTTTCCTTCTGTCTTTCCTTTCCTTCCTTCCTTTTCTAGAAAAATATTGTTGTACTTGATTTACACGATGGGTTAAAATACATACAGTATTTTAAGAGGAAAAAAAGATGAAACCTTGTTTTTCTGTTTCCAAAGGAAGACTCCAAGACTTTCAAAATAGTATATCTTAGAGTTTCAGAGGATGAAGAAATGAAGTGATGAGAACATTAATGTATTAAATTTTCGGGTATCTTCTTTGGGATTCGAGGCACGTCTTCAATTTTTTTTAAAAGAACTTTTTATGTTTTTGAATTATGAATATGTGTTTGTGTGTGTGTGTGTGTGGTGTGTGTGTTGTGTGTGTGTGTATGTGGGGGGGGATGGCACACACATGTCTGCAGAGGACAAAGGTGGCGACTCTCCTGGGGCTGGACCACTGTGAGCCACTCCAGGTTGGTCCTGGGAATTAAACTCTACTTGTCTGGAAGAACAGTGTTTTTAACCTCTGAGTCCATGTCTTTAACTTAAAAAGCAAAAAATTTTATAGCTTAAGTTGTCTCTTTACATATCCATTAAAACCACAGGAAAAGAATACATCTTTGAAATGGCACTCAGAAAAGTTTAAAATGTAAGTTGGTGCTTTGTTTCCCAGAGCTAATATTGAAACAGTAAACCGCTAATGAAATCTCTGGGTGAAACTGAGAGTAGCAATTATGTGGATGTTCTGACGTAGGCCTGCTAGAAACAGGAAGAACACATTTCTGTATTGGCACTGAGAACTGAGGCAGCTCACTGATCACAGATTGGCCGGCCGTACCAGTCTGGCTGCTAAGAGACTGAGCAACAAACTGGCCGTGGCAGAAACGATTCTCAAGGTTTTCACAAGCCGAGCCCTCCGTGGACCTTTCTTGGAGACTTCCTGGGACTTCCAGATTTGTCACTGAATCTGTACAGGGCAGCACCGATCCCTTAGTGAGAATTCTCACATATTTCCCTCATTTTGCTATACTGGGACTCACGAGTGACTGAAGGAAAAGTTAAGTCTTAAACATTGTTAAGACTAAAGAATGTTGGAATAGCTTAGGGCTGAACCTCGGGTGTTTGTGCCCTGTGGACTTCTGGTGATTTCCCCTGCCCAGCATCCATCCTTCATTTTCTGGAAACAAAGTCTTCCTTTTCCCCAAGGAAATTACTTTGTGTTTATTTTGTGCCAGCCACCAAAATGCCTGTTCCCCACCGAGACAAAGGATATGCAATCCAAGCTAGGAGGGTGACAAATCGAAATTGTGGGCCTCTTGAGTAGGAAGTGGCTGGAGCCTGTCATCCCCAGGGTGGTTTTCCTGAAGCAATTGGTCCATTCATTTCTGAGAAAGTATACATTGGGAGTGATTCTTATTCTTATATTGGCCCAGCTATGCATCTGTGGCTGTGTGAGCTACCTCATACCTCTCCAATACATTTAATATGTTATCTAGAATCTTCTCTTCTTTGTAAGAACCAATATTCTAAACCAGGGATTCTTAAACATTTTTGTCTGACAACCAACCCCCTATTTCTTTCTTTTTTTTTTTTTTTTTACCTAAGAACTTTTTAATGTGACACTGAGTACAAAAGTATACAAAATAGAATTGCTGGGGGGCTGACTCAAGCAGTAAGGATTTGCCATGCAAGTCTGGGGGTGTGACTCTGATCTCTGGGACCCACTTAAAAAGATGTTGGTGGTGTGTGCGCCATCTCTGCAGTTGAGAGGCAGAGACTGGCAGAACTTTCGAGGCTCACTGACCAGCCATTATAGCCTAATCGGCAACTCTCAGGTCAATGAGAGACTCTGACTCAAAAAATAAGGTGAGGTCAGCCGTGGTGACTCATGCCTTAAATCTCAGCACTCAGGAGACAGAGGCAGGTGAATCTCTGTGAGTTCAAGACCAGCCATAGCTATAGTCAGAACCTGTCACAAAAAAAACCCACCAACCAACCAACCAACCAATACCAAAATTCCAAGGTGGGTGATACCAGAAGAATAACACTGGAAGTGGACCTATGGTGTTCAGACACATGGGCACACATATGCACGTATACTTGTATGCACACATACATATGCACACAAAACAGAAACATGCATTAAACATTTATGGACAGTCAATCATAAAAATTTTATTTTGTGAGTTGACAAGGTAGCTCAGTGGGGAAGGGCACTTTCAGCAGCTCTCCCTTGAGAAGCCTGCACCCATGTCTTGGATGTGTTCAGGCCTTCTTAACCTCCTCTTTCTCTCTTTATACTTGTGCATAAAAAAATCTTTTTCTTAATAAATCCCAAATTTGCTTTAAAATTTTATTTTAAAACAAGTCTTTGACATGTGTAAAATTTTGCCATTTGTTAAAGACAAAAATCATATTTGCATCCTAGTGGGATGGCTGAGCTTGTTGATTTTCACACAAAGAATTAAATCTCGAGTGAATATAAGATACTGGGGGCTTAGAGCGTCTTCAACATTTTTTTGAGTTGACTGACATTTTGATTTTTTTTTTTTTTAATCATCAATGCTGAGAATTTGCTGCTTTGCGTGACTTTGCAGCAAAAGTATTATTTTGGACCATTTGAGTAACTGTTGGAAATTCTGCTCTAATCCCAAGTCAAAATTCATTTGATGAAATTTTATGAAACTCAAGTCAGCCACCAAAGTTGTAATTTTAAAAATCAAACATTCCAACGCACTACAAACCAGAGATACAGTAATTTGATACTTACATGCTGAGAAATGACTGTAGGAAAATACTGAAAGCTTTGGTTTCTCATAATTAAACCATTATGTTCCTGTAAGAACAGAGCACTTTATGTAAACAGCAAGATCACTGTAATTCATAACATAAAATGGTCTCAAATGTGAGCCAAGGTGTCTCAGGAAGTGTCCATTGGTGCTGTGTGGTGTGACGGCACGAAATGCAAACTGCATGTTCAGAACTAAAGCTGCAGTAATAATATGCCACAGAACACAAGCTTTTGGCATAAATCATCTTTTGTTAAAGACCTTCCCACTTCGGCAGAAGTCCAGTGTTGTGTTGTTGTTCTGTTTTGTTTTTCTGTCACCCAGAAGAAAGCACAGAGGGACCTGTTTTCCCCAGAACCTTCTTAAACTGACATCACCAAAGTCCCAGAGTCAGCTCTGCCGAGGCAGTCCCAATTTCGCTGGCAGAACGAGAGGAAGGTTTTAAAAAAGGTGATGCTGATTGTCGTCTCCTATTTCTACCTCACAAGGAAAGAGAGTCCTGCTTTTCCTCACATCCCCAAATCCTTAGGTGGGGAGAGCCTTATAGGAAATCCGGGGAATGGGTCCCACAGGCCTTAGCCAGCTGGGGTGACTCAGTTTCCCTTCCTTTCACAAGCCAATGTTTGGGGGAGGGCACCCAGGAGAGAGGCTGTTTCAGGTTGGAAATGTAGGGACTTTCGAGAAGTCCAAAACCTTTCCCTTTCCCTTGAAAGTAATTAAGAATAACTCATGGTGACCATGTGGATCTCACTATGAGGCGAGCAGATGACTGCATAAAAAGAATATGAGAGCTTGGAAAGTGACAGCAAGCAAGTGACGTTTGCTGTCAAGCCTGAGGACTTGAGTTCAAACCCTGGGACCCACATGATAGAAAGAACTGACTCCTGTAAGTTGTCCTCTGACCCCCACACATGTGCCATGCCATGCCCCTCCCACACACATATAATAAACAAATCTAGTATGAATTTTTAAAGAGAATAGGAACCTCTTGGTGTTACTTAAGTGGAGGCCCCTCCCTCATACATCCTAAACCATACACCTTTAGACTGCTCGTTTACTGAGATAATCAAATGTCTATTATCTTGCAGCTGGAAGCCTTCCCTAGATCTCGTTATTGGAAATGTTGCATGTTATCAGCTAATAAGACTATTATCTCCCAACAAGGTTCAGGGAAATGGGTAACTTCCAATAATAGTCTTTTAGTGTTTTACTAGCAGATTCAGGATACTTACTGTTCCTGTTTGCTAATACTGTCAGGTCAAGTCTGACTAGACCATCCTAGCCTAGCAAGCTTGGGCTTGCTATGTCTGTTCTATGGAAAGGACTTGTGAATGGACCCAGTGATAAAAAACACTCATCATCAGTCTCTGAAAAGAAAACTCTAGAATCCAGATGAAAAAAGTCAGTTCTGATAGCCAAAGTTGGATCTCAGATCCTTTGGTATCTTCAAAGATTCAAGGACATTTGTTTACATAGGAAGGAGCACGACTCTGAAAATTCAGGACATGTTAAAAATATATAAGATATCTTGATACCATTGAGAGAACTGTAGTTTCTCATACAAACCAAATAGAAACAAATTTTCAGACAAAGATACTTATTCTCTGACTGTGTGATATATGCTTCATTCCATTATCACTGTTCTTTTCCATTCAAAAACATTCCTGGTTTTATTCCACGAAAATGATTTTACAACTCACTGATGGGTTACCACAAGCTGTTTAAAAGATATTTAAAAGTTACAATGGGTTTTGTTGTAGGCTACAGATCTTCTGAATCAAGCTGATTTCAATAACGCAGAAGCATATCTTACTTAGCAGGAATTCCGAGACGGGGCAGAATGATGCAGGCTTGCTCGCCATCAGCCCTCTGGATACTTTGTCCCTGCTGTCTCTCCACAGCACCAGAGTAGTGCCTAGGCTGGCCCTCCTGATAGATTTGGTGCTGCGGGCTGATCACTTTTCATTCACTCTGTCCGACCACCCTCTAGCCTTCTCTCCCTTTTCTATGAACACAGAGAAGAACAGAAAGCTGTGGTATTTAATCATCGGACTTCTTCCCTTGAGGGCCCATAATGCTGACCACTTTCCTCATTGAAAGTCACCTCTCTGCATGACTCTGTCTAGGGTTCTGGTCCTCCTTCTCCTTGTCCCTGTTGATACAGGAGTGATGATAACTCTCTTCTCCTTGCCCTAGGGTGCAACATCATCCTGACAACTTCTTTGTGCCCCTGTGTCCTTGCAAACAGTTCCCTTTATTAAAGCATTCTTGGGTTGTTCTAATTTGAGTGTGGCAATGGTTTCTCGGTGAGGTCTTGACTAATATCAGCTTCCTTAAACCACAGTGCAGCATTACTGGGGGAGAGTGAAATTAGCTTCTTTATTAGAAGCCGAGGGAGGCTGTCTGCATTTCCCATGGGCACAGATGGGCCAGGCCTGACCAGTTATGAACTGGTCAGTGGAGAGAGGTCAGACAGCCTTGGTCAGACTACAGCTCATATCCAAGGAAAAGACACAAATCCATCACAACAATTATCATGATGCTTAATCCTAATGAGCCAAAAATAGAAAGGAGACTTGGTGGTGTACTTGTAAGACTATGATGCTACAATGTGAGGGTTAGCCTGACGTCATGGCAACAAGTGAATACAGGCAGTTACTTTGGGGCAAATTAAATTAATTACACAAACACCAGGATGACTCATTCAAATACCAGAAGGAATTTTGATCTTAAAATAACCTCTTTTTTATTCACATTAAGTTTTCCTTTGTCAGAGTAGAGACAAAATAAAACTGCAGAGGTCACATAAGACTTAGCATGTCATCTTAAGAAAAAGTAAAGTTTAAATGCTGTTTTGTATACCTGTTGGTAGAAATGAACTCTATCCTTGAGTCAAAGATCATATGATCATGAAATAAACCATTGGCCCCAAAAGCTGATGCCAAGTCAGAAGAAGGCATGGTTAGGGGTGGCCTCTTCTCAGTCTGCGTATGTGATTCTAGAAATGCTCTAGGGAATGGCCAGACTGTGGCAGAGGTGCAGGAAGCCACCTCCACCTGTCTTTTCTCTCCCTTCTGAACACAGGGGTCCAGATACAAGATGTCAACAAAGAATTGTGTCAACAGTGAGTGAGCTTGTAAAATGTGAAAATAAGGGCTAGTAGAGAGCACTCCAGGAAGTGACAACAGTCCCCTCTCACCCCTCCCCCCCATCTGCTTTGGTGGTAGCCCTAGGAAGGCTGGTGCTTCAATACCTCACCCTCCTTTATTCTATTCTCCCTCTTCTCCACCCCCTTGAGGCCTGTTCAGATCCCTAATGTTTCCTCCTTCCAACACTTCTCTCTGCTTGCTGGGGTCAAGTTTATACTCAGACACTGTCTCCTTCACTGGTGTTTCCTTGGTCACGCTCATGAGGAGTGAGGGCTTGGAATAACTAAAGTTCCTGGGTCAAACAGCGCAGTGGCAGCCCCCGTGGCAGCCTCTGGAAGTCTTCTAGATAATGCAGCATGGTTCAGCAGCTCTTTCTGGGTGTACATGCAACCTAGATGCCCAGCTCTTCAGGCCCAGGCCCTAGGCAGGCTGTCCAGGGCCCCTTCTAGCCCCTCACCAGCTTCTCCCATCTGCTGCTTCAGCTGAGTCGTCCGTCCCTGCCATTCTCTGCTGCTGTCACCCCATCCCAAGCTCTACTTCTTACCCATCCTCTCCCAGGATCCTTTTCAGCTTTCCCTTTCAAATGCTTTTTTCCAGTCTGAGATGAATGAGAGTACTTCTATAAGAACAACTCAGTCCTGCAGGTTTATTGTCATGACAGTGACTGTCGTGGCAGGGAATAAGAACAATACTGAGAGCCATTCCCAAGCCTACAAACATGGCGGCGGTGCCCACGAGTCACATCAGTAAAATCAAACAGATGCATTTACAACAGGACATTCCTCATCATGGATGTTTTAGGAATTTAAACAAATTGTTGCAAAGTTATACTACTTTTTCATATTTTAAAGCACTTTTCATATCTATCTATCTATATATCTATCTATCTATTTTTTCTACCCTAGAGCTTCATGAACCTAGAAAAAATTTAAATACCTGTGTCAGAGAATTAAGCTGGGTTTTCTTTGCTTAGAGAGAATAGGACACTGTGGTGGTTGATTTCAGTTGCCAGCCTGATTCCATTAAGACACACTAGTGAGTCACATCTTTGGGTGTGTCCAGCTGACTCTAGAGTGGCTGGCTGAGAATGGAAGACCCACCCTGAACATGGGTGGCACCATCCTGTGGGCTCAGCTCCAGAAGGAATAAAAATGGAAAATGGGAGAAAGCTATTCTAGGTCTTGGGTTCATTTTTCTCTACTACCCTTTATGAGCAAAGGGCCTTCCCCACCATGATGGAATGCACCTTCAACACATGAACGGAAGCAAATCCCTTCTTCTTTAATTGCTTTCTGCCAGACATTTAGTCCTAGCAATGGGAAAAAGTAACGTATTCAGAGACTTCACTCCTGCAGTTCTGACCTAACTCCAACTATTGCAATTGCTTATACTCTTAACTAGTAAAAAACCATGCCTAATTCTTATGGATGTGTGCATGTGTGTGTGTGTGTGTGTGTTGTTCTGAGACAGAGTCTTATGTTGCCCAGTCTGGCATCAATCTCACTTTGTAGCTGAAGATGACTTTACACCCCAGATCCACCAGCTACTATCTCCCAAATGCTGGAACTGCAGGCATGTGCTACCAGGCTCGGCTAGTTCCTTACTACTCCTCATTTCAAATTATGTGTTTGTTTGTTTGTTTTCAAAATTTTCAATTAATTTTTTCAAATTTATTTTTCAAATAAATTATTAGAAGTCACTGGAATCCATGAGTGCTAAGAACAGAGACATCATGGAAAACTCAGGCCTGGCTGCTTGCCCTGTATGCGCAGGGAAAGGAGTTCAGTCCTGGAGCGGGAAGATGGAGAAGGAAAGCCACTGAAGCCCTTTATAAGAAAAAAACAAGACAGTAGCAGTTGTATTTCAAAAATCAATCTTAATTTCTTTGCTACTGAGCACACACTATTGTAGGGGCTTCTGGTTCCTGTTATCTAATTGCCTTAGGTCTTACATGCACTCTCTTTCCACGGTAAGTACATTTTTAAAGGCCACTCACTTTCAACCCTCCCTGGAAGTGTCTTTGTGAGAGCTGATAGCAAAAGAGCTACAGCTGAGAACCGGGGAAAGATTTCATCACCTCCCATCCTTATCCGTGTTGAAAATCGCTTTTGTAAGTTCTATGTGTTCCTGGGGGAGTCTGAAATCTTTGCTCTTGTAAACGTTTGCCTGTACTTGCACCGGTATCTTTCTGGCACAACCCCACAGAGTGGGCTCACAACTGCTGTGCTGACTCTGCCCAGGAAGCAGAGAAAGTGCACACTTGGCTGAATGCAAACCCTTGCACACTCACCGAGATCCCCTCAGCTACACCTCAGCAGGCTCCTTCAAACATGCTCGGCTTCTCTAGAAAGTTTGCTCTCTTGCATTGTCACTCTCCTGTAAGGAGCCACACCCACTCCCACACACCCACTCCCACTCTCCGCAAGGAGTCACGACTTACCCTGCAGAGAGAAAGCTGCGCACAGCAGTCAAGAAGCACCTCACCTTCCTACCCACCAAATCCACCAATGGCGTGTTTGCATCCGCTGTCTCTGTTTCCCCTCCTTGTTGAACATGAGCAGTCAGCTCACCAGCTGTCAGAAGTTGATCACAGGTGCACTGAATCTATCCTCCACCACCCCTCTTCCTCCTTCCTCCCCTCCTGTCTTCTGTCCTTCCACTCCATCAGAACACTAACACTGCCCAAAACCTCCTGTGACCTGGTGGACCCCCTGTGCAACCTGTCCTGCCATCTCTTACCAGAGGAAGCACCTCTAAGGGCCATCTTCATATCTCAGCCAGCCTATCAGAATGAGAGCATTCACTAGGGCTAGAGAAAGCTCTTCAGTGTATGTAGGCTTCTGGAAGAATGGCCTCCAGGACTGGAGATTCTGGGCTGGTTGTCCAGAGGCCTGAAAATCTCCATATTTATTAATTGATCTAGTTCACATCCTAGGGATAAGAGATGGAAAATTCCCAATCAAGTTTTGTAACCAGGCTAATTAGGATGGTGCAGGCCTGTAATCTCAGCTACTCTGGAGGCTGAGGTAGGAGGATTGAAAGTTCAAGACCATCCTAGGCAATTTAGTGAGATTCCATCATTTGATTAAAAATATAAATAAAATAGAAAGTGGTAGGGATACAGTTTAATGGTAAGGCAATTTCTTAGTACATACAATGCCCTAGGTTCTATTCCCAGCACAAATCAATCACTCAATCAATCAGGACGAATAAAAAGCTTTCATTAAAAAAAAAAAAAAAAAAGGTGTTAATTGTAAGCAGTTTTAAGCAATCAAATTGTGATGGTTACCAGAAACTAGAGTCTAGCAGAGAGGCACTTTGAGGTGATAGCTCAATGCGGTGGTTCTCAAACTTCCTAATGCTGGGACCCTTTAATACCAGTTCCTCATGTTGTGGTGACCCCCCCAGCCATAAAATTGCTTTTGTTGCAACTTCATAAACTGTAATTTTGCTACTGTTATGAATCCTAATGTAAATATCTCATAGGGTCTTAGGTGACCTCTGTGAAAGGGTCGTTCGACCCCCAAAGGGCTTGTGACCCCCAGGTTGAGAACCAGTGGCTTACTGGGTAGAGGGACTTCTTTGGAGGTGACGAAAATGCCTTGGAAGGGACAGATGTGCTGGTGACCTACCAGTGACTGTACCAGGCACTAGTGACTTGTATACTTCATAACAGTTATTCTTATGAGAATGTCACACGGACTGGAAAACACTAGTAACGAAGAGACAAACCTTGACAGAGGTCGTCAGCAGAAAACACTTTAAACTGTTTCTGTCCAACTGCTCATTGAGGAGTGGAAGCAGTTCTTGCTTGTGTTGAGGATTGCTGTAGAGGGTCTCTTGACTTTCGTCTTCTGCAGGGAATTAATTCAGGCAGGACGCACAGACAGTCTGAGCAGAGGGTTATTCAGCAAATCGGCAGACGTCTACTGAGTGAAGAAGCCGAAGTTTAGTAGAGCTAAGTGAAGCAAGCGCTGCAGAGAGAGACTGGGGTGGGCTGCCCCAAGGTGGGAGCTGCCTGGTGGGTTCTGCACTACGGATTTTAGAAGTAGTTTTAAGGAAACTCATGAGGTAGGTGGTATAGTCAGGGGGTAACTGACTATATGCTCTTTCCCAGACCACTGTGGACTGGATCTCTCTTTTCAGGCATTATCTCCCATGACTTCCATAAAAGGGGGGTTGCGATAAACCTCAGTGCAAATGATGTTAGAATGATATCAAGTCATTTGAAGATTCGTATTCTTAATTAGGGAACACGTGTGGGTGAATGCCCTGATGCCTTAGTTTCTAACACAGTGGGAACAGTCTAACTGCAGCTTCAAGAGGCATTGCTGCAAAGGAGTGCCTAAGCATCTGCAGACAGCAAGATGGGGATGCAGCTGTTCTTGGCTAGTCCCAGCTACCTCCTTGCTTACAGCGGTCTGGGGTGGTCTCCTTCCTAGAGCAAGTTGAGGCTTTCTCAGAAGCTGTCCTCATTTAAAATTTAGTGTATTGCAATTAGAGCATCAGGTGCTAGAATATATTGAAGGACAGCAGTGCTTTTGCAGTGTTCCTCAGGGGAGGTGTCACAGGAACCAGTTAAAACAAACCGAGGCTGGCTTTGTTGTTTTTCTCAGAGCTCTGTCCTTCCTCTCAAGCTCGGCTGTCTCATCCCCAGCTGGAAGGCCTTTTATTTCTCAGCCCTACTATTCCTGACCTCATCAATTTATCTTGGCCTCATCACTTGAATATTCATTGTAACTCACACATATGTTATCACCGTAACATTTGGAGGGAAAGGCTGGTGGTCCCCCTATAAATGAACTGTCCATATGACATTTTGTCTTCTTAGCTGAAGTGTTCAACCAGGGGAACTCAGTGACATACATCTTAGTTGTATGTAATGTTGTCTAGTATCTATTCCTCACCTGCACTGAGGGCCCAAAGAAAATAAAATAATTTTTAAAGACACATGAAAAATATCACTTATTATATCCTTATTAGCCAATGGAAAAACTTTGCTTTACACGTGAGGTACTTAGCACGTATCACTCTATACGAGTAAATCATATGAAATATGGAAAGAAGACAAATAAGGGACTTTTCGTTACTTAGACATTTCCAGTGTATTTGAGCTTTAGTTCTGGGCCTGCTCATTTTGAGTGGAGGAGAGTCACCCATTGGGGACTAATTTACATTGATAACATGCTGCAACTTAATGGGCCTTCTGCAAAAGCTGAGACTGTGAATGGGATCAATGGTGTATATTCTTTACTAAGGCTTTTTAATGCATTTAACCACATTTGGGTATTAGTCTTAATAAGCTTCGCAGGCTTTGACTATTATTGCTCCTCAGAGTGCTAATAAGAAACACAGAACTGCACATTGTATTTCCACTAAATGGGCAAATTCATATTAGAAGTCATTATGGAAACTAATTATTTAGGAAAAGGAGAGCCATGCTACCGCCCGGGAAAAGTTGCCATTATATTTAGGGGATATAAAAATAGCCCGTTTTTCCCAGAGTATCATCCCCAAAGCAATGTCAGAGTTTATTTTTTCCAATCCAAAACAAGTCTTCTGCTTCTCTTCGTGAGGATGAGAGAAAATGCCCAACTTGCATAGACTCCGCCTTTCTAGTCAGATTTGCCTCCTCTTAAGTTGGGAGGACTTCTGAGGCTGGTCCGTGTATTCTCATGGCCTGGCCTCAGTCACTGGGTGGCCACTGTTGAAGCTACCAGTCACTGTCTTCCATGTAGTGGGCACTTCACATCTCCTCATTCATCTATCCTTCCCAAAAAGCAACCCCTACTTCCCAGACAAAAAAACAGTCAATGCACCGGGGCAGAAAGATAAATTTCAAACTGAGATAGGTACATCTAAATCCTTTACTGTTTGGAGCACGAGCCTCTCCCTGCTGGGAATGGGGCAAGTCCCCTTTAGCTGCAACCACATGGAAACACACGGTATTTAGAGGTAGCCTTGCTCCTCTCCAGTTGGCTGGGCCAATGCTTCATCACCACAGAGGACCAGAGACAGAAGAAGAGATTCTGTTTGAAAGGTCTATTATTTGAACTCAATTAGAAGTAGGGACATTCAATTGGCTCCCAGTACTTTCTGGTAGGAAATAAATGTCTCTGTCATGTATTGAGCTGAAAACAATTATGGAGTATCTCTCATAGTTGGGGAAGTGGTGGGAGGTATAGGTGAGAAGCTAGCTGCTACACTCTATTTTTGCAACATTTTTAAACATTAAGTGCCTCTTAGGTCTTTGGCAAGAATTTTTAAACCATCAAAATCCAATCCTCTGCCACTTAGCAGTCATTTAACTTAAGAGGACATAGATGAGCTTTCTGATCTTAAAGTATGCACATGCCCAAAGCTAAGATGTTATGGGTGAGTACAACCTTTCTAAAAGACCTCAAACAACAGGAGCTTTTCCTTGCAGCTATAACTATAATAAGGTTCGAGCCCTCTCTTGGGTTTATTCTGTACTTGAACTTGAATCAATAATGAAGCTAGAGTCTGATTCGATTTCACATGGATGCTGGGCAAAAGGTCAGGGAAAATTGGACTTTGTTTAAAGTGGCCACAGCAAAGATGTCTCAGTTAAAATCTGCTGGAAGTTAGCATTTTCCTTTCTTCTTTGTTATCGGTGTCTGTACTCTGATGAGCAGAGCAGAACGGAAGTAAGATTTAGTACTGTAATTGACTTAGGATTTAAGAATCTTCAGAAAACAAAGGGAATATATGACACTTGAAGTATTAGGTCTGTGTCAGAAGCCGTGGGCGTCCTCTTATAACTAGTGTAACTTAATGTGTAGCCAAGGGACACTCGGTATCAGTTAGGATCCAGCTGAGTCATCGCCAAATTGGAAGTATATGTATTTCTATGAGTAAGCTTAATCCAAATGTTTCCACGAGAAATAAACTTCCTCTAATAAGGACCTGGGGCTCCAGAGCTATAACTACCCATATGCTTTTACTAAAAACATATCTGTCTTCCTTATTTTATTGTATTCACTGGAGGGCTAACGTTACTATATTTGAATGAAACTCCTAGTACAGTATCTTCCATGTGGTAGAGTCTGTGAGCTGACGGTGTTGAGTCAAGGCATGAATCAGTGACGCCCAGCTGGAGATGTCGTTTCTACTTGGAGGTAAGAGAATCCATCATGTTCCTTGTATGTCACATTGGCTTTTGTTGTTTTTTATTTGTTTGTTTTTGCTTTTTTGAGACAGGGTCTCATATAACCCAAGCAGGCCTGGAGATGTTACTTAGCTGAGAATGAACTTCAACTCAGGGTCCCCCTGCCTCCTCTGCCCATGTGCCACCAGGCCTGACCTCAGTGACCTCTATTGATGATTACTGATTTGCTTTTTAAGGGAGGAAGGTTAGGTTTATTTTGGCTTACAGTCTGAGGGCTATCACCCACCGGGAGACATGGCAGCATAAGCACTGGTCACACTGGGTCTCTATCATGAAGCAGAGAGAGGGCCGAACACTCTCCAGTGGCTTTTAAAAAGGGCTTTAAAACTGAGTCTGACTATGAGTGACTATGACTTTAGATCAGAAACAGCCCCTGAGCAAAAACATTTTCTCTGAAATATTTCCTGCAGACAATCACTGTGGATTTGCTTAGAATTTGATTGCCAGAAACATTGGCGAATTGTCAGAGTCCAGTCTACCTGCCTCTTAGCTTCTTGTCGGGTACATGGGAGCTTTTCTCTTCTGCTTCCAGCTACGATGCTGTGAGGAAGGAGTGTTTTCTTACCTACATTCAGCTCAATTCTAGGAATCCTATTGAAAGAATGTCTTATGGACTGGGAAGGGTACTGTAGAAGTCATGGATTTCTTAGATGCTTGGAGCACTGCAGAGATTCAGAGTTATCTAATGAGACTCTGAATCTGTAGTACTGAATATGTGGCATGTTATAGAAATTGCATCATAGGCTTTGAAATAAGAGTCCTTTTAGTTAGGCCAGGTGTGATGGTACACATCTTTAATCCCAGTACTTGGGAGGCAGAGACAGTAAGATCTCTATGAGTTCAAGGCCATTCTGGCCTACATAGTTCCAGGATAGCCAGAGACTCTGTCTCAAACAAACAAACAAACAAACAAAAAAGTATTCTTGTAGTTAGATTTTAAAAAAAAGAAAAAAGAAAAACCCACAAAACTGGAGATTATCGTTAGGTGCTCTTCATGAGCTGTAGTTTCTCATTTGTGACACAAAGGTGATAACCTTATTCTATAGAGGAGCAAAATAATATATATGTGATTATTTTCAGTAGCTTCTCTGTAACTGACAATCATTGACATCCTTGAATAGATATATGTCCAACCTGGAGATGTTTGCAAATTACTTCCATGACTTTATAGAGTTAAATATTGTTTATTTTGTATCCACAGTGAGCCAGAAATATGCTAGCTATACCATATATGGGGTACTGTCTAGACAAATGACAAATATGGTCCTGTTTCTGTGGTCTTTATATACCAGGAGAGATATAGACATAAAAACAAAATCCTTAGGCAGAAAACCAGAAGATTGGAAAAGCCTTTGGAGATTCAGCAATTCGAGCCTTACCTGTTTCTCTTATTGTGACTCTTTCCTTGCCCTGTTCCTCTTCTTACGGGCTATAGGGGAAAAGGAGCAAAAACATATGACTCTCAATTTTTATAGTAATAGATATTTTTAATTGTTGGTATGCAGAAAGCACAAGTCAGAAATGAGGATGCATGGGGCTAATCTCAGCATTCCAGAATCAGAGGAAGGAAGATTGCTCCATGTTTGAGGACAGTCTGACCTACATGGGAAGGGTTTCAAGCCATTAGGGCTACAAACAAGATGCTGCCTCAGGATACAAAGCAGTCCTCCTGAACCAAAACAAACAAACAAACAAACAAAAAACAACAATGTGAGCCAGTCAGTGTTTTGATCAGCATTCTTATTTTGATAACAGAGTATTCAGTGGGTAGCATAAACAGAGAGAAATCCATTAGGCTATATAGAGAATTCCCAGACTGTTGAGAAAGCTGAGGAAAAAGTCTAGACTAAGTAACCAAGAATGAAATGAAAATACACTGCAGAGTGAGTCTTTGAGAGTGGCAGCCACTTCTGCATGGTCCAGAAAGCTGAAGAAGCAAGAAGCTGCAGCCAAGTGCAGAACTCCAGTTCTGTGCTCCTGCACGCATCCAGACTTTCTCCAACTGACACTCAGTTCTTAGTTAAATCTTCTAAGAGTTCATCTAATTAGATGGGCTCAAACCACATATGCAATTCCATTGTACACAAGACCAGCCACAACACAGCTAGAGGAATCTGAAAGTAACCCACAAGATCTGTCACAAGAGTGACAAATAAAGACCAGGATCATCCATTAAACTCAGGCTTCTCCTTAAAGAATAGATTCTCAGAATTGGAAAGATGGCACAACAGTAGACACTTGCCACAAAAAGCACGAGAGGTACTGGTGCCTAGATCTCTAGCATCCACAGGAATGCTAAGTGGGCATGGAGACCAGCCTGTAATTCCAGTACTCTGAGAGCAAAAACAGTGTATTTCCAGATCAAGCTGGTTAGCTAGACTAGTGTTAAACTCTGAGTTCAAGAGAGACCCTGCCTCAAGGAATATGGTGGAGAGCAAGCTCTGGGTTTAGTGAGAGACACTGCCTCAAAATACTATGTTGGCAAGTTAGCTCTATGTTCAATGAGAGATCCTGTCTCAAAGAATATGGCAAGGAGCTGCCAAGGAAGACACATGAAATCAGCTTCAGGCCTCTGTGCATTCATGTGCATGCAGGCACAATCACACAAATGTGTGCCCTCCGCACAAGTCAACACATACACAAACATTTACATACATATAACCCCCCTCCCGCCAAGAGACCCAGTTCTGCTGTACCCTCAAGAGGCTCCCTGGCTCCACTGCTGTGGAGCTGGCCCTTTTAGCTGATTAGTACTGCATTTCAGTGGAATCTCTGCAGATATTATGTAACTCTCTTGCTCCTATGCTCCTGTCTTCTTTCTAACAGCTGGAATAGGTGGCTTCCAGAGCAAATGCTGTCAGTTTTCCTGATACACTGTGGAATTTCCTTACTGATTTTGCCATTTGCCAGTTGATGTGACTTGCAGGTGTCGCTGATGACATAGACACAGAAATGGAATTTGACATCTGTGGCAGACCCACATGTCAATCCTCTGATTGGCTGATTTAAAAAAAAAAAAAAGGTGACTCAGAGGGGGAAAAATGTTTTAAATGGAAGAAAAGCCAAGAAGCCAATTATTTCTCATAAATTTGAAAACAAAAGACACCCTCCCCCAAGGCCAAATTTTTAAAATAGTAAATTAGAGTCTGGTGATTGTAGATTTAGTAAGCTTCTTCTTCTTCTTTTTTTTTTTTACCAAGATTGAAGGCAGTTCCCAGAGAGGTGGGACTTTCAGCACTAAAACACAGTCAGTCCTGGGAGCTGCATGGGCTACCCATCCTAACTGGTCCTTAAGAGCTTGGGAGGCTTGTGGCCTACAACTTGGTGACTCCAACCATCACACAAGGTTATAAACTTTTAGTCCATGAAATCAGCCAGGATGCTGTCTGCTCTTTTAGGAAATTTGTTGGTAACATTTAAAAGCAAGGAGATTGCTGGGGTGTGGTGGTACATGCCTTTAATCCCAGCACTCGGAGACAGAGGCAGGTGGATCTCTGTGAGTTTGAGGCCAGCCTGGTCTACAGAGTGAGTTCCAGGACAGCCAGAGTTATGACAGAGAAACAAACCCCTGTTTAAAAAAACAAAAACAGAACAAAACAAAAAAGCAAGATTTTTATAGGGGCTAAATGGGACAAATTCTTCATTGTATATGATTTTATATCAGAAGCCCACCCTATTTTTCACAGTCCTCATTGCTCTTTGTTGTCCTTTTACCAGGTTCAGTTTTTAGTTGCCTTTATAAAAGTATGCTTGGGGCTATTGATTTTCTTTTAGTTGGGAAACATAAAGGTTTTATATGGTTCCATAAAGCAAGAAAACACACAATGAGAAGGGTGTGTGTTTTGATCAAGTAAAGAGCCCAGAGTTTTGGCCCTCTTTTGGCCTTTGCATCCTGGCTAGCCTATAGGTCCAGATCTGTGGTCCCAGACAAAGTAATTTTCCTGATTGGTCTTTTATAGAAATTGTCTTACTAAAAGAAAACACAAGATTGCTCCTTTGTATCTTATAGTATTCTATCATATAGCTTCAAATACATTTACTAACATGAAAAACATTCTCATTTATAAAATGAATAAATATCGAACATGCAGCCATGTAGAATATCCACATGACTCTTTTCATTTATAATACAAACTACAAAGAAATATATAGAATCAGGTAGAAAAAAATGAAGGATATCCTCCATACATTAACCCCTCAGAAAGGGAGCAATCTCCCCAGCATACCTACCTTGCATCTTGGCCTCCTATATACAAACTCTGCTGTGCTCACTCTAAAATGAAGTACCAAACTCTCCAACTGTCATTAAACTTTATATTGTTACTTTTCTACTCACACAGAAAGTTCAGGGGATGAAAATTTCAAGTGCGTAGAGTAAGACAGGAAAGCTTGTTTGCTTTTGTGTGTTTGTGTGTTTGGTTGTTTTTGGAAAAGAGCCACAGAGTCAACACATTTGGCTTTGGAGACCACATGGCTTGTGTGATATGCTCTCTTCTTTGCAGCACTGCCAGCCAGCAGGGTGAGTGTGTGTCAATCACACCTTACAGGCAGTGCCAGCCAACAGGGTGAGTGTGTGTCAATCACACCTTACAGGCAGTGACACTTTAATTTCCTATCATTTGAATGTTCATGGATATATGTTTTGACGTTTTCTCAACGTTGAAAACTGTAGAAACCTTTCTTAGCTCACAGGTCATACAAAAACATGGAGAAGGGCAAATCTAGCCCTCTGGCTTCAGCTTCTCAGGCCCTGTTATAGGCTGTCCATATTTCTACTGCACTGGGCTGTGGGCCTAGGGGTTCTGACAAGCCTACAGAAGTCACCCATGAGGTTAGGGCCACAGCCTCCTCTAAGACGTAGATATCATTATGTCAAGATGGTGGAGATATAAAGCTGGGCAGTATCCGTGCTAACCATGAGCTGTGGATTCACACGGAGTCAGCAAAGCAGCACGTTCTTAATGACTCCCAAGCACTGTCCCCACTGGACAGTTGTAATTTTAAGAATGCACCATAAAAACTCTCTTTGATTGAGGATAAATTAATGATGCAGATGGACTTACAGCATCATTCATCAGGGGGCTGTGTCGTTGATGGGTAGTTTGTACGGGCTGTAAAATTGATGGGCTGCCTTTCACGAGCTGTAATCTTTTTGTCATAATCATGCATAGAGAGAGGAAATTACGGGTTCTAGGAGTGACAGGAGTCTTTTAGCTTTGCTCCTGGAGAGGTGAGTAGCCTGGGACCAAAGATACAAAAGATTGAGGTTTGTTTTTAGGAAGATGGTTCCATCTTGTTTACTTGCAAGGGAAAAAAAAAAAAAACCCTCTTCCATGAGGGAATAGAACCGTGTAGGTTCTTCTATATCATTCCCAGTGTTTCTCAGTAATTCTCAAAACCACATGCTTTGGAAACATTACGGAATAGGCACCTGTGCCTCCTTGGGGCTATTCTTGAAGGAGATGGCTTGGGATGGCCTGGGCCACCTGACTTCTTGACTTTTAACTATTACATCCATAATGAGGCTGTGATTTGTTTAAGACTCTGTCACTGCAGAATGATGTGTCCTTCTGGTTTAGGGGTAGCATCTGGCTACAGTTGGGAGCAGGGCTCTTTCAAGCTCTGTTTGATGATGTAATAGTCATCAGGGAGCCTTGGAGCATCCTCTCCACATCCTGCCCCCTGGGATAGCTCTGTTGTAGGTCCCTTGACTCTGCCACATCCCCAGCCTGGGGCTTTTCCTCCTTCTCTCTCTCTCTCTTTTTTTTTCTTTTTTGCCTGTAGATTCTCTGATCACAGCCCGTGTTCTCATCTTCTGTTCTTCAAAAACCTTCAGTTACCCTAGATGTTTGTGAGGACATAATCTTCCAGAAGCTTCTATGCTCAGTCTTCCAAAAAAGCCTCCTAGGCAGTCCTATACCAAGAGAGACAGGCCAACTTCTAGTGACAAAGCAAGAAGAAAGCACAGCTTAGCATCTCATTAAACCACGCCACTATGCACGAGAGGTGGAAAACTACAGACCCACAAACATAAACTGAATTGAAAGAAATCAGGTGAATCAGGAAGCCAGTGGAACAGACAGTTGCTGCTGTAAAGGGGTAGTAGTCATAATCCACCCTTCTCCACAGACAGCCCTTTTTAGTTGTGTCTGGAAGAAAGAACTGCATTGTGGCTCTTGGGACGAGTACTAATTTAAAGCACCAGTCTTAAAAATCTTATCAAACGTTCACACCCCAAACACTGAGTCTCTCAAAATGCTTCTCTATCCGCATCCTCTGCTGCTGAGTTGCAGATATGGTGACTGGACTTGGTGGCTATTCTGGACACCCAGACTGACCAGGGATCCTGTCCTCATCAGGATCTTGCATCTCTTAACCCTACTGCATGATGCCTGGGCTTCTGCATCCCCTTAGTATTCCTCTTTGGTGACATTGGCATGCTATTCCAGTTGTGTCTGATCTCATCATACCCCACGGGTGCCAGGATTCTCCTCACTGCAATTAGGTTCAATTTCCTAATGAGAATCTTCCTAAGAAATCCTTCTGTTTCTCAACGCACCTGCTTTTGAGTTTTTCAACGCCTTTTGACTTTGTGATGCTGGGTGCTTGACTAGACTCTCAAAGGGTTGGCTTGCCCTTGCGTATAGTGACGACTCAGTTCCAGAGACCTGAAACTTCATCCTTCATCAGAGTCCTCTGGAAGGCCTGTAAAAACACAGAAGGCTGTGCTCCCTACTCCCCCATTTCTGGCCTTTAGTGCTCTAGGGAGGCTGAAGGATTTCCACATCTTCTTCCACTCCTCTGTTCTTGCATGGATCCTATAACATCCTATGGATGTTAGCCAGGCATTCTACTACTGAGCTCTACCCCCAGGCAAAATATGCATCTTTAGCATGTTCAGAGTATCTAACATCTCTAACAGCCATAGCAATCATAGCAAGCCCACGAACTAATTATTCATATACATTTCTTTTCAGAAGCTCAACATGCACCCCTCTATCAGTAGAAAAGGTTGATTCATGGTCTCAGGGCCTTTAAACTTCTCAAATTCCGTCTCAGTGTATGAGGTCATAGCTGGCCCTATAAAAGTTGTTTTTGTGTAGTGGTTATTTGAATTTATACATGCTTTCCATATTCAAAAGAATTTGTAAACACAGATGCAGAATTACTTTTTTGTAGGATAATTCTTCTTCTATACCAGGACAAAGAGTTCCTAAAACTCAGCATTGTGAAGACTCACCGTGGTCATAAAGGCAGGGAGTAGCATCTTATTGACTGAGCCTCCCTTCTGATGCAGGCAGGTATAGCACATAGGCATCCCTGGAGCCTGGTAGGAGTGGCCGCATTCCTGCTGGGTAAACTGGAGGAGACTTAGGGTTACAAACTGTGGGTAGATTAAAAAAAAAAAAATCACAAACTCTGACATAAGCTTCTAGAACTGGGAAGAGGGACTATCTATGCTAGAAACCAGCAAGGCTGCTTGGAGAATGTAGCTGTTGATTTGGGTTCAAAAACTTTTATTCTTTTGACTAATTCAACCCCCAGTCCTTAGTCCTGGAACATTTCAGCCTCCATATAATCTAAAACATTTAAGCTGCTAGAGGGCTTCAGCCTCAGCCTCCAAAACCTACTGCTGTCTGTGATTATCTCCTGGACTCAGAGCTGTACTGAACTCTTGACTCTTCTGGTTGGCTGATTCAACTTACTCGCTGTTCTGGCTCAAGCTCTTCTCCAAGCTACTGGCTCAAACTGAATTTCTGAGCCAGCTGACTGTTTCTAACTGAACTCTTCTGACTCTGGTGGACTCTGGCTGATTCTCTCACTGCCTCAGACTGAACTGCTCTGCTTGACTTCAAACTGACTCACTCTTCCTCTCTGATACTGATTTCTGCTGAGCTGCCTCTGTGTCTCTGCCTCAGAGCTCTCACTGCCCCATACTGCCTCAGTCAGCCTCTCGACTTCCCTGCCTTATCCTCAGTCAGACTGCTTCATTGTTTCTGTGTCTTGTACCTAGACTGCCTGCCTTATCCTGCCTGCTTGACTTTCTGAGATGAGAGCTTGCTTTTCTCTCCTGAGAGTTGGACATTCTTCACTCTGACCCACTCTGCTAACTCTTCCTCTGATTCATCTCTTTGCCTGCCCTTCATTCTGACTCTTCTCAGATGTTACTTTCTATCTGACACTGACTCCTTCTGAGCTCTGCTTTCTGTTTCCCAAGTTCTGGGCTTAAAGGTGTGCACCACCACTGCCTTCTGAATTTTGGGATTAAAGGTATGTACTAAGATTCCTAATGTTCTTTTTATGTTTCATCTGGACCACACAGGCCTCTAAATGTGATCGCTTCACATAGCCCCCTGAAATATAAACCCTTCCTAGCTTTCATACAGGCCTATTCCTCTATAGGCCTTCTCTATAAGAGAAGGCTGTCATGAGCAGCTGTGTGAAAAGTAGCCAATCACAGCTACCAGGAAGGGGAAAGCTGTGTGTATGTGTGTGAGGAGGGGATGGGTGGTAAAATCAGGGCCTCTCTCCTCTCCCCTCTTTCTTGTTCTTCCATGCCTACAACCCTCAGGAAGTCATGTGACAGCAATGCCCACATTTCATACTAATTATTTTGCCAGAGCATAGTTCAAGGCATCTCTGTAGAGAAGCCCAGACAAGGTATCCAGTGCACTTCAGATCGCTTTATCTGCTGTCCTGTGAAATTACTATTTTCTTCTTGCAGGCTATGAGAGCTTAACCAGTCTCCATGCTGTTGACAAATTGGCTGAAGAGCAACGAGTGGTGGGTCTCTCTCTTTCGATAGGAGAGGGAGCTTTCCCTGAGGGTTTTGAAGCCCCCTCTCTGGCTTCTCTTCACCCTGCCAGCATTCAACTCTGAGCAAAGCTGCACTTTGTGCTTATGATGGGTTCAGGCAGTGAGGAAGACTGTGAGGTGCTGAGTTTGCTTGAAGAAAGTTTTGTTACCCATGCTTAGCATTTACAAACATAGCCATGAAGGGAAGGTATCCACATCCCTCAGGGTCTGCAAGAAATAATAGATAGACTTAGTATGCACTATGCCTTGTTTTTTTCTGGTAAATTATTCTCCCATCTTTACTGGTCAGTCTGAGTATGCCTATCTCAGCATACATCAGCAGAAGTCAATTGTGATTTACAAAAAGGCTTTATGTGTCCAGCTCATATGCAGGCCTTGCTATTTACAGTGTAAATAATGACTTATGAAATATATGGCATAAATTATATCACAAGATGTTGCATGTGGCGTATTAATTATTTTCACATTCTTAGAAGAAAGATGTTATCTATTTTTCTGAACTGAAGAGAGAGAGAGTTGAAGGAGAAAGATCTTGTAAGTTGACCATTTTTATTAGTTTGTTTTTGTTGTTTCTGGTGCAACACTGAACACTTACTTTCTAAACATGATGTAAGCATTTTGAAAAAAGGCAAAGAACTTTTGTAGGAGTTCTGTCACATGCTACTGAGCGGGGTGCCTTCCATCTGCCTGTGACTTCGGTGCCACATTTAAAATTCAGCAAGTGGGGGAAAATTAGAAAAGATAGACTCTCTAAACTCTCTTAGTGGGGGGAGGGGAGAGATCTAGAACAGATTCAAATGTCTTTGGAGGCAGGCAGAGAAGAAACATGTGTGCAGAGGGGTGGGTGGGTGGAGAGGTGGACTTGGGATCACAGGCTTGGAGGAGGTTCGGGGTACTGTAAAAACTCTTGGCTGTGGTCAGGCACCTTACCTAGAACGCAGTTGCTACCTTACCTGCAGTTGCTTCATTGCTGTTTAGCAGTGTAGGTCAGAATATCCCCATCTTTAGAGTCTCTTTTAAAAAGCAAGAATTTGTAATTTACAGCTTTCTCTATCCTCCTGTCTTTCTTGTCTCTCTCTCTCTCTCTCTTTCTCTCTCTTCCTCCCTTCCTCTTCCTCCTGCTACTCCTCCTCCTCTTCTTCCTCTTCTTCCTCTTCTTCCTCTTCTTCCTCTTCTTCCTCTTCTTCCTCTTCTTCCTCCTCTTCCTCCTCCTCCTCCTCCTCCTCCTCCTCCTCCTCCTCCTCCTCCTCTTCTTCTTCTTCTTCTTCTTCTTCTTTTCACCATCATCATCTTCTTTCTGGAAACAAGGTCTCATGTAGCCCAGGCTAGCCTCAAACTTACTATGTACGTGAGGATGGTGAATCCTGATTTTCGATCTTGAGTACGAGATTGTCAGTATGTGCCACCACACCCAGTTTATGCTTTGCTGGAGAATCAAACCAGGGTTTCATGTTGCTAGGCAAGCAATACTGTGCTGTATTCCCGTCCCCATCACCTCATTCCTCAATGAGACATTAAAAACAAAGACTCTGTACACTAAGTAAGGTACATTAAAATAACAATTAAACCAAGTTTTAAAAAAACACTAAATAAATCTCATTCTTAAGAGTCAGAGATCTAAGAATGGAAATCCATCACTCAATACGATAATCATTGTATGAAGCTGTTTAGTGTTAAAATGCAAGATTCAAATTACAGGACTAAGGGCAACTGGCTAAATCTCACAAACACTGCTCTCCCCCACATTGGCTTTTTTCAGAGTTGCTTCTTCATATTCAAACTTGATTCATTCTTCCTTTATACTTATCATTTGTAAAGAGCACAGATACTGTTTACACATGTGCTTTTAATCTATTTTCAAAATTCAGAGTGAAAGTAAAAAAACAAAAAACAAAAACAAAATAAAAAAAACAAACCTGCCTCTAATTTGCTGAAGCTGTTTGGGGTGTTGGGGGGGATCTCTTTTTCATCAGCCCTTGCACAAGCTATTTTATTAATAATTTATCACAATGTTCCATAGCAGAGATAAAGCAGACGCCTACATGATCATTATGTGTTCATAATGTGGGCTCTGCCATGCCTTTAATTTCCCTGCACCTGCTGGCACCTGCTCCATCCTCTCTCTAAGGTTTGTGTTTTCTATTCTGCTGCCTGCACAGTTTTCAGCTTCACGTGGCATGCTGCCTGGGTAGGCTGTTGTTGGCTAGGAAAAAAAAAAAAAAAGATGGGTACAGTCCTCTATGACCTTGTTTCCACCCATCTTTCATTTTCAACTTTCCTTTCACAAAACCATGCATGTGACTGGGATGGAGGAGGGGGGTTCCTGGGCCACAGCTGAATCAGAAACCTCAGTGCTAACACTGGCTCAGTCACTGGTTGAGCTGAGTAAGGCTATGTTCTGGGGCAGGGGTCCCAGCTGACTAAGCGGCAAGTCTCCTCTTCTAGTCTTCAGGGGGAAGCAGATTTCTCACCAGAAAGCAGATCTGTCACTAGACAGACACTTCCATAGGTTGTCCTCCAACCCAGCCATTCTCTACTCGGAGCTCAGAAAGCATGCTGGCTGTAGGATGCAGGGAGTCCCGTTCCAATTTAGTTTTGTTGAAGATTTGGCAGGTAGCTTTTCATCGAACTTAGATCAGGACTGCTGGTGGCAACAGATCCTGCTACCTCATTGGCACCCAGAGGCTGCACACAGTCTAGAGGTTGGGCCTGAGCCAGATGGCCACCCTGACTGGGGAAGGTGTGGTCCCCTGCCCTAGACTGTCTGCACATCGACTCTGTCTTGCCTTGAGCCAGTGAGTGGGGTCTGTGCCTTTGTATTTCGGGTTCCTGGGAGAGGTGCTTAACTTTCTAGTGATTGGATGGTCGTGGGGTTTTGAAATACCAAAGCTTTTTGTTCTTTTTTAAATAAATATCTTTCAAACTTTAAAAAAAAAAAAAAAGGAAAAGAAAAGAAAACCTGGAGAACTAAGGGTTGTTTTCATCTTGAAAACTCAGATTCCAAAAAAAAAAAAGAAGATTTAGGATCCAGTTGTTAAGGATGAGGTAGAGCTGGCATCCAACCTTACTCAGAGAATCGCCTGCCATTAGAAGAGAACATAAAAGTAAGATTAAAAGACTCTTTCTTGCCTACTTTTCTCTCTTTGTCATCTTCTATTTCTGCTCTCTGTGCAGTAAAACAAAAACAAACAAACCAACAAACAAAAAACCAGACCAGCCAAAAACAAATGGACAAACTACAGCAGTCAATCTTTGGGCACACACACACACACAAAAAAAAACAAAAACCCCGTAACAAAGTTGGCTTCTCTGTGAACCCTGGAAGACGGGAAGGAATGGAAAGTGGGGAGTTCTGGGTTCCTGGGAAATTTTCTGAAGACGAGGGAGGACGGAAACAGATACAGAAGCGAAACAAATGAGACAATACTTATTGCGCCTAAGATATCAGCTTTCCCCTGGGCATCAGCCATTTACTCTCAGGGTAAACACCTGGAAAATATATCCACTTTTTTCACGTGATCTGTCTTTAGCTCTTACTTTTGATATCAGTTACATAACACTTAGTCTCTGGTGTTATTTGGGTAAAAAGGGAAGAGTTGAGCTAGAACAAGGGGTGGAATGGTAGGATTTGGACCTTAGGTACACTGCAGATCATAGAGGGAGAGGTGTGCCTCCGGAATCACCTGTCCTGCTGCGTTCCACCTTATGAGGCTGCCTGTGGACAGGCAATTGTATAGGACTGAGAAGTGGTCTAACTTGGGCAGCAAAGGCAGCTGAAACCATGTCCCTTGCAGCAGAGAGATTTTAACAGTGTTTTTCACAGAAACTACCCTCAATAGCATGAGTCACACTCAGTTTCCTGCCTGCCGTTGGGCAACTCACCTCTGCCTCAGTTGTCTGATGTGTAAAATGGGAATGAGGACATCTCACAGTCATAGCGTGTAGTTCTGAGGTTTGACCAGGATGCATCTTTATCACTCTTAGGGCAATGTCTGATGAACGGTGTTAGGTTGTACATGTATGCCCACAATTATTCCATATACGCATATACATGTATGCATACATAAAATGAGTCTGTGGTCAATTTGAACTATTCATGGAACATGACAGAGGATATTGAATTTCTTGAAAATGAATGTGACAAATTGCCAGATAGCTGTTTCTATTTCCCTGCTTGTGGTTCAATATGACATAAGTGTTTCTTTTTATCCTTTTTGTTGTTTTTTGTTTTTGTTTGGTTGTTGTTTTGTTTGTTTTCTTTGTGTAGCCCTGGCTGTCCTGGAACTAGCTCTCTAGACCAACCTGACCTCATGCTCACAGAACTTGGCCTGCCTCTGCCTCTCAGCTCATTTTACCTTTTAATGATACATCTTCATGATGGTTACATATCAAGATAAGCACTCTACCTCCTGAGACCTTCTCAAAGGCTGACTACTGAGGTTGCACCTTGAGACAGGGATTCAGAAAACTTTCAGAGTACACGACCTTCCCCCCTCTCCCTGGTTTGTCCATGCTCTCTGCAGAGTCTCTATTTGCTTTGGTGTCACTAAGGCAAAGTCCTGAGTCAGAGTGGATGGAATTCCTTAACTGGAACTTAGCTCAGACTCATTGGGTAGTGTTCTGACTTAGAAAACACATTGTTCATGATTCTGTTGTTTGTTTCCAAGGGAGTCCCAGGAAGGGACTAAGGCTCATAAATATGACTAGTTATGTGTTTGTGATTCATATGGTAAAACCGGGAAGGGACAATCTGAAGTCAGGCAAGCCTCCTGAGGTGTCAGTATCCCTGTTGCCCCCCACCCCCACCCCCGGCATGTTGGAAATTTCTTCCTGCTGCCTCACAGCTCTGTGAAACTTTTATGAACTCGGCTGCTGTTTTACTGAGGTCCCTCCCACCTCTGCTCCATCCCAGAACTTGCCATTCATTCTGTTCCCAGCTCAGTTTACCAACCTATAATGAATGAGTGTAAATATTACCTGATGGCTGCGTGGTGCTGTGATATTTCAGCCACGGAAAATGAGACACTTGAAAAAGCACACAGAAAACATTGTCGGGTTCTAGTATTTGGACAAGACTAATATTCAGGGAAAGAGAACAGAGTGGATAAACAGCACAGATCAAGTGCACCTGCTACCTGGACAGGCTGCTCCAGTAAGAGATTTATTTTTAAAGGCTGGAGACTGAATCTAAGTGGCTTAAATGCCTATTGATCCATCCGTCTGCCCGTCTGTCCATCTATCCGTCCGTCCATCCGTCTTTCCGTCCAGGGAAATGGTGGTGTGACTCTGATTTTGGAACACGTCTGATTCTGCTATGGCCAGCTGTGCGCCATTGCAGTTGTGTGTGATGTCACCAATAGACTTAGCCACCCCCCCACATACTCCCCTATGCTTCAATGTCCTCACCTGACTGAGAGTGGCGTATCTAAATATCATGCATAAGGAGCTTCTGTGCAGCAGGAGCTGAATGGGTAGCTCTCGAAATAAATGAACGCCCGTTTCACCACCTTTAAGGATACTGTGCAGAAATGAACCTCACTGGGCCAATTTGGAGGCAAGTTTTCTGATCGATTTTCCAAACTCTTCAGAAGAAGATGAATCGCTTGTTTAATCTTTCCAGTCCTCTAGAGACTGGGGTTTGAGTTTCTGTTTTGTTTTGTTTTGTTGTTTGTTTGTTTGTTTTTTTTTCCACCAGAATCCAGACTTTCATAGCCTCATGCACTATAAGAAAACTTCATTATATAAAGAAGTCGCTCTCAAAAGTTTGATTGCCTGAGCTGTTTTGAAACTAAAAGTAATATCTATCCCCTCCCCCAATAGAAACAGCATTGTACACAGCGAAGTCCTTCCCAGGCCAGGCCAAGCTGAAAGAGCTGAGGCGAGGTTGTGTTTCGTAGCCACTGTCTGAGGCCCAGCCAGAGAGTTGTTCCTGTCTTCCGTTGCTGCAGACAGCTGCCCGGGCTCAGAAGCTCTCCCGTTTCTTATGCTCCGTTCTCTCCTCTTTGGGGATGATAGTGACTGTGCTCTTCCAATGAGCAGCCCTTTGTTCCAGCTTTCCATTGCTTCCTACACTCCTTCACTGTAGCACTTGTCACGTTGATTGGGAACAACTGGAGAGCAGCCCGACCTCTCTGCCAGCCTATGGTATGCTGTTTGATTTACCTCGGTGTATAATTTTGTTCTCACTATGTGAGACAGTCTTTGCCTCTGTCCACCTCTTTGTTTGCAAGCGGATTGATTTGTTTTAATATGTCCACTGCCTAGGGTAAGTAAGTATAAACAGTAACAACATGGCAACGGTAATGATAATGGATTTTTCCATTGGTTTTAATTTTGGTTCTTTGAGGCAAGTTTCAATGTTCAGCCCAGGCTGCCCTTAAACTTGAGACCTCCCTGCCTTCTGAATGCTGGGAATCATAGTCATGAGCTACCACGTCCAGCTAATAATGAACATTTTTAAGTTGCTAGATATAATTTTCTGAATCCGTTCTCTTCCTCCCTCCCTCCTCCTCCCTCTCCCCTCACTCCCACATGGACTGAATTTCTTCAGAAAATCCAGAGCAGGAAACATCTGACAAATGATTACACTGAGGCGTAGAGTAGTCAGCAGCTCATCCCAGGTCAGAGCCAGTAAGTAGACTATGGTCTAAAATCCCAGCAGGGCCGTATTACAAAGTCTTGTGTGAGTTTGACTGAATGAATACTCAGTAGATGTTGGCTAAGCTCTTAAGGAGAAAAGAAAGCCATGTGTAAGTCTTGCGCTCTCCCTCTCTCTCTCTCTCTCTCTCTCTCTCTCTCTCTCTCAATGGAAGGAGGAAGAACAGTGACTATGGAGAGAAACTACTTTCTAGTGCAGCCCCCTAAAGTGGCACCATGCCCTTTTTCCCAATTAAAAAGCATCAGTGATGTGGGCCCACATCCCATGGCTATGATGGGCCCTTGAAGCTCCAGTACATCTCTGGCCAAGGTCAGTGGGTCGGATGCTGTCCTTAGAGAAGGTCTAGAGATGCCTGCTGATAGCCTGCTACCCCTGGCCCAGCTGGTTAGTGATACCATCAGCCCTTGGCAATGAGCTCTCTGGTTAGTTTCTTCCATCAGTCTGCTCTTCCCTCTGCTCCATGAACAATCTGCTCAATCTGGTTTCATGTTAGTCTTACACATCACTTTCTTGAGAGAGCCAGCCATAACTAGTGACCATGGTATTCCAAATAGGTCACCTGCCCCAATCCTTGCCAGGTTTGGCTCCCTGTCTCTTATGTGTCACACTGACTGGACTGTCTTTCCCATGAGACTGGGAGCCCCTGGGGGCAGTATGGTGTACCCTTTTTACTATATGTCTCATGTACCAAGAGAGCATCAGTTTTTGGCACTCAATATAAGCTTGTGTTTGAGAAATGGATGGATTAGTGACTCAGTCCTGGAAAATCTTTCCCAATCTCTACAGACTTTCTCCCTCTTCCTCTTCTGTGTATCTAAAGCACAAAGGAAAAGCTGAGTCGTCTCCATGCCAGGGAAACCGTATGATCAGCTCACTTACGGTTTTGTAATAAAAAGTGATCGCCTTCTAGTTGAACACGCTTGGGTTCAAACCCTTCCTATCCATGGTTTAATACCTCTCATCTTTTGTTTTCCTCATCCATGAAATAGGTATAGCATTGATTTTGGGGTTGTTAGGCATTTCAGCGATGATTCAGGTTGAATCTATATAAATCACTAGGACAAGAAATGGTTCATATTTACTTGCATATGCTTATGAAATACTTTGGCAATGGGATATACCCCCAAACATGAAATTCACTTGTGTTTCATATATACCTTCTACACACAGCCTGAAGGCATTATTAAATACTGCTTTCAGTGCACCTGTGTTGAGATTGCAACCGTCACGTGAAGTCAGGTGTGGAATTTTCTACTTGTAGAGTCATATCATAACTTCTAGCTTCTGGCACATTTTAGATGAAGAAAGTTCAACCTGCATCTGCAATTGCACTCACGTGGTATGGCAGGGCTAATACATACCAACTGCTGTTATGATGTGGCTGGTGTCTTCTGGTGGGTCTCCATGGGGCTTTGAACTTCTTACATTTTTATTTTTCTTTTAACCCATAGTAGGTCAAACTACACTGTGTCGGAAGGAAAACATTTACTTCTCAAATAGATACTCTGCCCCCTTTAAAGTGAAACCCTGTTCTCACTAGCACAGTTTCATGGACATCTCAGTCTGTCTCCCTCAGAGTCAGCGAATTACTTGGATCTGAGAACGGAGTGTGGGATTTTGCCTTCTTGTTACATATGTCAGTCAGAGAAAATCAAAGCTGTTGATTAGCTAGAATGAGATGATAATATACCTTTGCTCTTCATGAAAATAATGGAATTGGTGAAACTGGAGAGACAGCTCAATGGTTAAGAGCACATGCTTCACGGAGACTGGAGAGAGAGCTCAGCAGCTGGGAGCACTGACTACCCTTGCAGGGGACCCAGGTTCAATTCCCAGAACCCACATGGCAGGTCATGGTTGTCTGTAACTTCAGTTCCAGGGGATCCAACACCCTCACCCAGACATGCAGACAGGCAAAATACCGATGCACACACAATAAAAATAAATAAATAAATAAAATAATTTTTTTTAAAGAGCACATATTTCTCTTGGGGAGGACCCAAGTTCCATTCCCAGCACCCATGTCAGGTATTCCTGGAGATGCAACACTTCCTTTTGGCTTCTGTGGGCATTGCACAACCCCAGCACAAGACATGCATATATATGTAATTAAAAATAATAAAACTAAAATCTTAAAAAGTGGAATTGTTAGAACAGCATGTGACTAATATGTTTTTTAAGCTCTGATTTTGAAAGCCAATGGTTAATAAATTTGTCCTATAATGTCAATAAAACCAGAGGTTTTTTTTTTTTTTTTTTTTCAGGGAAAAAAAGTTTTTTTGTTCTTACTTTCTACTTCCTCTTTCTACTTTCTTATTAATGGCTGAAGAAAAACTAGCTCTTTACCTATGATTTTTGAACTCATTTCTCAGTTATGCTTGGAATTCATTACAGTTCCATCCCAAGGGAGTTCAGCCTCCAAGTGCTGTAAACACAACACAGAAACACAAGTAGCCATTCCTAAACACTTCTTCATCATGACCTTAATTTCTTACCGGATGCAAACTCCCTCCACCACAGTGGTGGAAGTTCTCAGAAGCCGAGGCTTCACATTCCATTCCAGAATGAATGAGACAGAATGTTTGCTTTTGTAGTCAAAAAATAATCCAACAATATTAGTCATATCTCGGACCAGATGGACAGAGTGTTCTACGGTCTGTAAATTAGAATGCGACTTACGGACTAGCATCTATTCTGTGAGGTGAGTCACTTGGTGAGTACATTGCCCGGTTGTCTGTATCTAAGCTCAAGGTGCTAAGACGGAATGGGGTTTGTATTTTCTGGTGGAGCTACCAATTCTGGTGTCTCAGGGGTGCAGGAAGAGGGACCTAAGAAACCATGGTTAAGGTTTACATCCAAGATGGGGGAAGATCCTGCAGGGTTGATACTGGTGAGTAGGAGACGAGGATGAAAGAGACAAGGCTGGTTTGCACACTCAGCTCTCTCCTGACTGTACTGTACAAGTGAAAGATGAGACAAAATGTCTGTGCAAAGTTGTGGAGGATTGGGAATTGACATTTAATATCTCCCAGGGAAATAGTCCCAGAAGACAACTTTCATGATACGGAATGACCATGATTTATTACAAAGTAGAATTTAAATTACAAAGTAGAATTTAAGGTGAGGAAAGGACTTTGATAATTATTATTGATAATAGCATTTATTTGTTTGGAGACTCCACTTCATTCATACGTGAAGGAATTCCTAGCAGAACGGGCACCCTGATGGCTGGGCAGACAGCTGAAGTGCTCTGAGAGACGCTGTTTATTAGACACTGTGCACTCAGCATGAATGCAGACAGTTCCCAATTCATACTGTGTGACACTCTAACAAGTCTCTCTGTACGCTGGGCTCTGTTTATTCACATCATTTATCCTTTCATTGAACAAGGTCTAATATGTGAAAGGCAAAATTCTGTCCTTTTCTAATTCCAAGATGCATCCAATTCAGTGCAGGGGAATAATTAATTCAAAGTCTGGTTTGAGGGAGGGAGACATGTATAAAATAATTCTACTCTTTAGTAAGAGCTCAATGGTAGTAAATACATAAATATACAAAAGACTGGAAAGTTTGTGAGTGGGAGTCATTGTCTGTAAACAAAATAGTCTCTTGTTTGCTGTTTGACTAACTGAATCTTGAATTTGTGGCAGAAAAATATATTAATGGTTAGTATTCTTAATTAACTAAGTGTACGTGTGTGTGTGTGTGTGTGTGTGTGTGTGTGTGTGTGTGTATGTACGCATGTATAGCATGTGTAGAGGTCAGAAAACAAGTTGTGGAAATCTATTCTCTCCTCCTACCACATTGATAGCTCATCAGGTCATCCGAAACTCAGGTTGTTAAGCACCTTTGCCCACTGAGACAGTTTTCTGTCCCTAATGATTATGATACTCTTCACGGGAGTTCTCAAACTCTTTAAGAATTCTATGGGTAATTCATATACCATTGCTCTGATAATAAAGTATAATGGGGCTTTGTGTGGATCCTTATTAGTGTCTTATACGCAATAATTTTTCTTTTCATCCCTATAATTAGTTGCATATGCTTCAGGGATTGTCAAGGTTTCCTTTTATGGTTTTAGGAGTCTTAGCATTATCAGTAAAATGTAAATAGCAAAATTACTTTTGAAGTATTAGCTATAAACAAGCTTCCAGAGTCAGTTAATGAATGCAATTAAGTTTGTTTTTCTTTAAATCTATACTATGCTGCATAAAAGTTATTTTCCCCTGGATATCTGGCTTTTAAAATGACATTATTAATTCATACTTAGTAGTTATTGCATACCAATGTGTTTCTGGGCTTTCTTTATAGCATTGAATCAGTATGGCCCTTTTCAAAGGAGTTGATAATCTAATACAGGAACTAGATTGTGTTATTACTCTATAACAATACTTCTGGATCTCCAGAATAATCTCAGATGACTCTGTGAAAAGTCATAAATACAAAGAAAAGAAAATAGGCAAAATTGAAGAGAGAGATCATAACAACGCACTCATCATGAGTGATTTTATCACCACGTTATTGTCACCCTGCTCCATCTCCTCTCTGAGAGTCATTTGATGAGTAGACCCTTATACCCTGCTGTTATCCTCTCTCTTAGTCACGCTGTTTACTGATGCTATTCTTTCCAACCATCTCTGGATCATAAAAATGATCAGCAAGGAAGAAAAAAAAATAGAAGAAGCTAATCTGTTTGTTCAGCTTTCCTTTGTTCAGTCTCTTGAGGCAAACGTCATGTGATGGAAGGAATATAGAATATGAAGTCAGAGAACTTGGCAACGAACCTCTTCTTTTCTATGGATTTTCTTTGACTTAAGATGACTCATCATTTTCCTGTCTCCAAATGCAGCAAGATGATTGTCCTGGCAGATGCTGTTGTGAGTTGTTAACCGAGGAGCAGGAGGCATCTGCTGGATAGTCGCTTCAGATCAGGAAGCAAGGCTCCCTGCAGTCTGACCAATAACAGCCCAAGTGCAAAGCCAGTCCATTCTCTAAGGCGCTGACAAAGACCTTGTTAGAAGAAGCACCGACACTCTAGTGAGGAAACAGATTCTTTTTGAGCAGTGCGGTAAGCTGAGGGTAAAATTTTATTATTTAGCTATGAGGAGTTTGTGCTCTGATGGAAACAGGATGTGAAGAGAGTAATCTATGTGTTGAAAATGTGTTGACTCGCTAGAACCTAGGAGCATCCTTGAATCCTCCCCTCCCATATCCTAAGGACCATCATTTCCCATTAGTTCTTCTTGCTGAGGGCCTCTTTTATCTTCGTGATTCAATGTGGCAGCATCTCACTTGGCTTCATGGTAGAAACAGTGCCTGCTTCATCTCATCCACTCACCCACAAAACATTTATCAAGGGCCTGATGGGCCAAGAGGCCCTCAGTATATCCACAGCATGTCAGAAGAGAGGCTGATAGTATGTTTATTAAACTACGTCCTGATCCAAGTTACAGGGGTGTATAGGAAATTAGAGGTATGTGGAGGAAGGGCACCTAACTTGGCCAAGCAATGGGTGTGCCTGGATTTGCCCATAATCCTCCTGTTGCGACAGATGATTAACAAATAAAGGCTGAAAACGGGTTGACTTAGATCATTCCAGGGCTTGGAATGATAACAAGAGAATCAAGCTGTTGCTGCTGGTGGTTGGGAGGGTAGGTGTTCTAGTGACTTTTCTTATCACTGTGGCAAAATACGTGACAAGAGGCAAGGGAAGGAAGGAAGGAAAACAGAGAGGGAAGGAAGTAAGGAAGAGGAAGGGAAGGGAAGGAAGGAAAGGAAGGATTCAAGTCAGAGAAAGGGAAGGAAGAGAAGAAAGGAAACTATGGGTTCAAGGAAAAGAAGGGAGAAAAGGAAGGAAGGGAGGGAGGGAGGGAGGGAGGAAAGAAGAAGGTGGGTGGTTATTTTGGCTTACATTTCAGGGGCATACATTCATCATGGCAAGGAGGGCATGGAAGCAGTAATAGAAAACCGACTAGTCACATGACATTGGCAATCAAGAAGCAAAGCATGAAGAATTCTTATTTCCAGCTCACTTTCTCCTTTTTTGTTCTGCCTGGGACCCAGACAACGACGGAATGGCACCATTCGTATTGGGGAAGATTCTTCCTATGTCAATTAACCTAATCTGGAAAATTTCTTACAGATATGCTGAGAGGTTCATTATCATGGTGATCTTAAATCCTGTCAGTTTGACAGTCAAATTTAACCACGGTAAGTGAAGGGTTCTTTAAACAGTCTGAAAAGATTGGAGCCGAAAGTGAGTGGACACGGAGGCAAGGATTGAACAATGAAGAGATGCCTGGTCAGTGGTGGTCTACATCCTACACTGTACTCTGGCTGTTTCTGACCAACAGAAAAAAAAAATGCAAACCCCAGGCGGGATTTTAAATTTAGTAGTAGCTTCATTGAAAGAACAAAAGTGTGACATTCACATATCCCCAGTGCCTGTTGGCCTTCCCCAAAATGCTAATTCTAGGAACTGTTCAGTGGAAACGGCTGGGAGAGCTGCCTGGTTTGGAGCCTTCCTGCAGAGGGACCAAGGCATTGATATATGAGTTTTCCAGAAAAAGGAGGGCCATGGCGTTCATTTTTCAGACTTGCGTCATTGCAGAATCTTTGGCGCTGGGTACTATTAAGCACATCAACCCGGCTGGCGTGCCTCCACGCCCACCTCCCATGATAACTCAGTTCCACGTGGTGGTCAGTCACTGTGGCCCTTTCCAGGCTCAAGGGTCGAATTGCCCTGTCTAGCTGGGGAAAAAGAGAAGTAGGGTGCAATGGAGCCAGTGTCAAAGGCGGGACGCTGAGGTCTTGCTGTTCTAGGTAGTAATCGAGTCTTCAACTCGTAAGAGAATGTGAACTCAGAGATTCTACATGTACTACCCCAAGCTGCAGATTGGAAGGGAATATTTTTCATGATACTTTAATTTTTGATCAATATTTAGTTATCATTAATTTAAGAATTTGTAATATTTAATTGAAAGGCTTTATGTGGGACATGCTTGATCTGACCATTTCTTAGGTTTTTGAAATTTTGGGGGACTCTGAGGTGACTTCCTGTTTCTCTTATGTTTTTTCCTTTCTACTGCTGTATTTTCTATTTCTATTACAATCTCAGTTTTGCTTATTCTAAAAGAAAATGTAATTTAATCAGAGTATAATTTCTTTACACTAAAATATTTTTTATTAAAAATATAAATCACCAAGAGAGTTAAATTTTATCTATACCTTAAAATATATATTTTACCTTGAACTATTTAAAATAATCTCTCAAAATTAAGGGTAAATTGCAAATTGTAACTGAAATATAATAAAAATTTATGCCATCTTAAAAACTTTAATGAAGTCCTTCTTTTTTTGAGACAAGGTTCCTCTGCTGTAACTCCAGTCACCCTGGAACTCACTCTGTAGACCAGGCTGGCCTCAAACTCACAGAGATCCACCTGCCTCTGCCTCCCAAGTGCTGGGATTAAAGGCATACGCCACTGTTGCCCGCCTAATGAAACTATTTTCAATCATTATTTTAATACCTGCCTTGTTTTGTTGATATTAAGAGTCATTATGCCCAGACCTACATAATTTACAAAGTTAAGAGTACTGTGCAACTGTGGAAAATTCTGTTTGCCACAATTTTCTCTGGACCCATAAAACTTCCTCCTACTATGTGGGTCAAAGGCAAGTAACATCCATGTATTGTGTGTGTAAATAGGGTTAGGTTTCCACATCAACAGATTCTACATCTTAGGCTGTAACCAACTACAGATGGTAAACACTTGGAACAATAATTATTCTGTTCGACATGAACATGTTTTCTTAAATAATACAATATAATTATTTGCATAGCTTTCATATAGCAGTACATAAGTAATCTAGAGATGATTTTAAAGTACCACAGTGGTCATATATGAGCCATATGGAAATTCTATACCACTTTTTATAAAGGCCTTGAGAAGCACCAGACTTTCATATCTGAAGAGTGTCGTGCGACCGTCTTCCCATAGTACTGAAGGATGACTTTATATAAAAGCTATAAGCTTTTTAAGATGTGGTGGTACACGCCTTTAATCTCAATCTGTGAGTTCAAGGCTGGCCTGGTCTACATAGTGAGTTCCAGGTCAGCCAGGGCTACACAGTGAGAGCCTGTCTCACAACAAAAACAAACAACAAGTGAAAGCTAAAGACATTTTAAGAACTCATAAAATAAACAAGTTTTATTATCTCATCTTGAGGACTATACTTTGTGATGGTACTGGGGATCGAACTCAGGGCCTATGATGCTCGGTCAACACTTTGTGGCTGAACTACATCCCCAGCTGAAATGCTGGAGCACAACTTCTTGAAGACCCAGAAGGTCAGATTTGCATTTAGAACTTACAGGTTTCTCATGTCTGAAAATTACAATTAGCATGGTTCTGGGCCCCGCACACTTCACCTGCTTCTCTTGCCACTTGCAAGTGCATCACGTCATTTGGAATCTTGCATATTTGCATGTGGAAATGCCTAATAATATAGCCCAAGCTATACCTGCATGCACATGACTATCCTGGGCCACACTGTAGGCTGAAGGATGTGCATGGTGGTAGTAGTATAGGCTGTATTTAAGAGGAACGATTGCGGGAAGAGAGCAGTATAGAACCAAAGGCTATTTGGATGCGGACCTCAGGGTTGAGGGGTAGAGAATATGACCTTCTGTTTTATTACTTATTACTTATTGACACTGAATGACAGGTTCCGAGGCTTATTATAAAAGTCAAGTATGACAGTCCAGGGAAGTTCAATATAATTTTCCCTTCTTAAAAAAATAAGCTGGGTAGTGGTGGTGCAAGCCTTTAATCCTAGTACTCAGGAGAGCGAGGCAGGTGGAGCTCTGTGAGTTCGAGGCCAGCCTGGCCTACAGAGTGAGTTCCAGGACAGCCAGAGTTACAACAGAGAAACCCTGTCTCGAAAATTATAATAATAACAATAATAGTAACCATCATCATCATCACACCCAGGAAACCTAATGTATAGAGTAGCTGAAAAGTAGAAACTATACCTCCATCTGTCAGTACATATACAAGAGGTGAATGGCTATGATTTCTGCATGGATGGCTGTTCACTGTAAATGTACCTAGTGCCACTGCAAATGGTTCAAATACTAAATGTTATATAATATATACTCACATATTTTATGTTTTATATATGGATATGTACACACTGTACAAATAATCATGACAAATAAATCATTTGTGGAGGTTCTGAGAACAGCGCACAGATTTTCCCTTTAACTATGGCTAATTCTAAAGAGGTAAAACAACAGACAAAATAGGTGTGGACTCATAGCCTGTTAGTGGTTATGAAACCCAGACTGTACTCCAGAATATAATGGTTTTCAGCTAAATGGATACTCATTAGTCTTTAAAATAAGGTTTTTGGGTCATCATCTCATCCTTGATGTAAGAAGCCAGAAGACACACATATTCAGAGACATTTCCTCTGGGTCCTTTCTACTTGCTAGATTCATAGGAAGTGCCCTACTTTTAAATTTAAAATTTTTTTTAAAAAGGGCAAAGTCCCAACAAGATTTTCCAACAGGAGAAAAATGTGTCTTACAAATGAGGCAAAACTCCCAATTTCTTTTTTCCTAAGTTTACAGGTTTTTTTTTTCCCTCCTTTAAGCATCAAATCTAGTTTTTTGTTTTTGTTTTTAAATAAACTATTCTAGAGAACTTTCAAACTTACAGGGAAGTAAGAAAAATAGAAGCTCCCATGAATGACAGGTCCAGTTCCGCCCCCCCCCTTGTTTCTAGCGTGTTGCACTGATCACTGTTAAAACAGACTTTACCTAATGTCTCTTTCTATGCCAGGATCTCTTTTTCTTTCTTTGTTTCATTTTCTGAGACAGGGTTTCTCTGTGTAACAGCCCTGGCTGTCCTGGAACTCACTTTGCAGACCAGGCTGGCATGGAACTCACAGAGATCCACCTGCCTCTGCCTCAACCCTGAGTGCTGGGATTAGAAGCGTGGGCCACAGCCACCACTGGTTCCTATGCCAGGATCTTATATGGAATGCCACTGTACATTTGGTTATCTTGTCTCCTTTGGCTCATTTAGATGGCGATCGTTTCTCAGACTTTCCTTGCATCTTTTTGTTTGTTTGTTTGCTTGCTTGTTTGTTTTACAACTTTGACAGTTAAAAAAACACCAGTCAGTTATATTGTAGGAAGACCCCCTAGTGGGGAAGGGGTTTTCTTGAGTGCTTTTTTTCTGGTTATTCTGGAGTTAAGGATTTGGGAAGCCAGAGGGCAGGGTAAAGAGTCATCATGATATAGGAAGTTCCTTGTTATAGGTCTGAGTAGGCTGGTTAGTCTCCTAGATAAGCAGAGTTTGCCTTTATGTATTTGTTTGTGTCTACATTAAGCCAAGCATGACTGATGCCCCCATCACTTTGCCTGGTTTCTCTACTGCAAAGTTATTCATCTCCCCATCCCCCCGACTCCCTTCATACTGTACTCTCTGGAAGGAAGTCCCTAGGTGCTGCACATTCTGAAAGGAATTCCACTAGAGCTCCACAGTACACACACACACACACACACACACACACACACAATTTTTGTATACCTTAATGTACATAGATTTTTTTTTTAAATCACTAAAATAATTTGGGCGTCTCAGAATGGGAATTAGGCTATGGAACATGCTCAAAATGCATGGCAACATTTTACAGAAAGGAGTAGGGGGAAAGTTAGTAACCTAATAGCCTTGGGTATGTATGTAAAATGTAAGATTAAAGGGACAAGGAAGTACTGTGCTCTGGTTGATATAATTAGATCCCTCAGGAGCGTGGCTTGACTTTGAGGTCATTGTGCATGCATACTGGAACTGAATAAGTAATTCAATAGACGGTGTATGTTTAGATGCAGGTCATAGTCCACAAAAAGGCAAATGCTAGGTAAGATACTAGTGGTGCTAGGTTAGAGTTACAGACATCGTCAAGTTGAGTTTGGCTTAAAATAGACACAAAAACATGTGGCAACATTGGCATATATGCACATGTACTCGTTAGTTACATTTCACTGTTTTCTAATGTCATTGTCCAGTAAAAGGAACCAAAACTTTCTGGAGTTTTTAGGACCGAGGCAAGAAACATGTGGGATGATTCCATAGCATCTTGCAGGGTATAGAGGTACTCATAGCAACTGCCAAACCAAAGAACAGTGCTCTGACCCGGATGCGACGGTGTCAAGGGGACTCAAGGAGTGGACTGAAAATGCTTTGGACAGCAGGAACTGAGACAATCTGGCAAAGAAAAAAAGCAATGCTATACTGGGTTATAAGCAAAAATCAGAATATCCATGCTCACCGTGGCTGACATAAGTGAAAAGTGACGGGGTGGCTTGGGAGAGGGGGAAGAACCCTCTGTCCAGAGAATCCCACACAAGTTCTGTAAACCTATTTTTGTATATACCCTTCTCATCTCAGCATCATAGAAAAATTACAGGAAATCATTCGAGAGGGTCACAAGGCTAATGGCCTTCCTTTGATTGGAATGAGCAAACTAAGAGTCATACAACGTCATTAGCTAAGGCAGATTTTGACACACTTACTTCACCTTTAAGTTTCCTTGATGATGAACGTTGTCTAGCAACTGCTAGCTCGTCCTTCTTGGATCTGAAGAGGCAGCTCTATTGAGCCTCCTCAGGGATGTGGTGTGTGTGTGTTTATACCAGGGTGGGGCACGGTAGAGGCAGGGAATTAACCTCTTTTTACACACACCTTCAAGAACAAGAAATGGAGATCGTTTCTTTTTATTTGTAACCAAAACAAGATCTCAGCGTTTACTCATCCCTCGCACCAGCACAAAGAAGGGAAGCTGTCAGTCTCCCAGTCAGCCGATGCTGATTGCTCAGAGTGTGGGGACTGCAGTGACTCAGCAGCAAACCTTCTGCAGACACACCCCAGAAATGCACATTCAGAGAGGGGTAGCCTTATGACTAAACATGTGGACCTTTACAATAAGTTCCACATTGCTCAGAAACACATGCCAACAGTATCTCAACTTAAAAAGCAACACAGGCTTGGCTGCAACAGCCCGTGAAAAATATTCTTAATCTCTTGCTTAGGAAAGTTCTGGGAGTACAAAGATGTTTAAAGATAGCAATGCATTGTTCCACCTAGCCATTCTTCCCTTGGTGCTCTGTGGCAGTATGTCTGCATCCTGCTCTGGCCCACCTAAGTAGCTCTGGGCACCAATCCTCTCCAGGGTTTCCAACCAATACCTCTTCGCAAGGAGGCTCCAAACATCCTCAAATAACAGTCTTGCCTTTGAAATCCTCTTTATCCCGTGGTGAGTGTGACATTTGCCAGTTGTAAACATGAGACTGAAGGAGAGGCAATTCCCTAGAAACCTAAATTAGGCTTCAGTTATAAATAAAACACAACCCATTTCACCACCCAAGCCAGATAGAGCAGAAATAATCATCGCATAATACCTACAGGACTGAATATACGTAAAACAGGTGACAACTGGATTAGATATTCCTTCTCCGTATCTTCCTCTTTCTTTTTTATCAAGCATGTATATAACAATGTGTCTGTAAAGGATCATCATGACGGCATGCACATTGGATTCAATGAAATTAAAAGACCCCACATGTTAACATTTAAGACTTCAGTGTCTGCTGCTAGCCAACATTGTATTCCAACTCCAAATTACAAAAGTACTTCAAAGTGATCCAGATTTTAAGTACACTCTGGAGTTCAGACAGAGCCTTGCTTTCTGTAATGAAAATATTTCCTTTTCCAGGGTCATATAAACAGCTGAAGAAAGAAGCAGCAGGTCATTTAGCCACCTAAGCTCCTTGAACGTGAGGCATGCTGTAATCTTGGGTGTCTGCACTTGCTGTGAGTAAGTTCACACCCTTGTACCATTTATGAGGTACCCTCTGCAGTTGAGAAGGACGAGGAGGAGGTTAGCAGAGTGGCTCCTCCTTAGCCCGCTTAGCACCTTTTCAATCTCTCTCAAGCATACTGTCCACCCACACTGTTTTGTTTACATCGGTAGAAAGGGCATTCGTGAGTCACCCTGCAGTTTTAACTACGAGCGAAGTGACTTCTGAACCCGTGGTACAACTGGCATCGACTGATGAGGTATGCCAAAATTCTATGCTTCTGTGGGTGATGTGAATATTGGGGATCCTCTACTTTGTGGGTTTTTCTCTGTCCATGTTAGATGTTGCCCCTTGGGTTCGTTTTTCTCCTATAGACACACGTTTGGTGTCGGTCAGCTGTACTGAGAACCTCACCATCACTGCATGTTTCAGAAGGAAGGGAATATGTTGAGAAGCATTTCCCGTTTTATAATGGTCTCAACCATGCAGGGTACTGTGTGCTTTGAGTAACTAGCTACGAAAGCAAGACAGAGAGAAAGGAACCGATGAGGGCGAGGGCGAAGAGCACTAGAGGATCCGCATTGTTACAAGGAAATATATGAATAAAAAGTAACACAGACAACAATCATTCCCCCTTCAACACGAGCTTTGGAGTCACTTTGCAATGGTTATACTACAAACTACAGTCAGAAGAGGTAAAATATTTATTTAGCAAGGAAATGTGGATTCTTCTCATATTGGGGAGGCTGTTACCAGCCCCTGTTGGAAGACCCTGGGGATATAGAGGGAAGTTGTTCTGCCTTTTGGCCTCATGTAGATACTGTTTAGCAAGCTGTAAAATGAAAGTATACACAGTTTCTATTCATGCTTACAAAAACAAGACAAGTCACAGTCCCTGGAGTAACTGGCATAAAGAGGGGGGAAAAAAGTAGGAAAAAGAGAGATTGGGATAGCTAATCGACTTCCTGTTTGTTTAACTTAAAAACAAAGAACAGAAAACTACCTTCTTAGACTTACAGTTCTAGAAAGAAAATCAGGAGACCTGATTTGCACTGACAATTCTGATATCGGCGTGGTGAGATGTTGTTCGTTGTTGCTTCTGTGTTGTAATTTTGCTGAGAGTAGAAGCATGTTACCTATCTTCTGATCTGTAGCTTAAGATTTGCTCTTTGACCTTCATGTAGAAAGCTTGCATTGAAGCTCAAAATGTTGTTGCATTTTAGAGTGGATTCTTTGCGTGTGTCGATAGAGAATCCATAGAAGGACACGGTCACTGCACCCTTAAAGACTCAGGGAATTAGTCTTGTCTAGGTTCTCTATGCTACTGTAGCAGAACTGCAACTAAGATGGCCAAGAAAGAAGAGCATAGAGGGCAATGGAGAAAGAGAATCAGGCTAGCAAGGAAAGACAGCTGAGGGGTTCCTCTGTGGACAATGACGTCGCAAAATGGTATCTTAGTATGAAACTGCTGAAAACTATTAAGAAAAAAAATTAAAAACGGGGGGAAAAACAAAGATCTTTTTGTGGGTCGGTGGCTCATAATGTTTGGTAAAGGGTCATGTATACTTAAGCAGATGGTGCTAATATTTAAGTGTAGTCATGGGCCACATAATGATGTTTTAGTCAATGACAGGCCACATGCATGGCAATGGTCCCATAAGATTATAAAGTAATGTCACAGCTGCCTCAGCTTGTGAAAGTATACTTAAATGATGAAATCTCCTAATCACACATTCTCTTGACACACACACAGTGATAAAACCTTCTAATGATGAGTTTCTCAGACTATATCCTCACCATTAAGTAATGCATGACTACACATGAAATTATGAGCATTTGGAAGATTTCCAAAATGTATTTTGGTTCTACTGTGGAACAATGTCAGTGTGCTAAACTACCGTGGAAAAAAGCTCAGAAGGAAGACAATGAATCAAGCCAGAGATGACTGCCATTTCCAATCATATGAAGATCCTAGAGAGATTGAACTGTGACTCCGAACCACCACATCCATCATTGGCTTTCAGGGACTTCAGAGGGTTAGCACCATAAGTCTAGCTAGAAGCAAGAGGACTTCGGACTTAGAGAATGCCATTCAAAAGTTTAAAATGAGTTCTTAAGCTCGTTATATACAATGCCCAGCATCCAATTAAAACCAGAAATCAGATACTAAAGTACAAACCCAAAACAATGGTATCCCCTAAGGAGAGACCTCCACAAATCTGGATAATGTACCAGCCAAACATTTATTTTGAAACGTCATGCTGAATATTCTTAAAGAATTAAAAGACAAGATTGAAAGATTTGGCAAAGAGCTACAGAAGAGAATCAAGTGTAAGTTTTTATAATTGAAAATTCGAATGCCTGATATTAGCCATTGATTGGTGGATACAAAGGAGTTCTTCAAGGTTGATTGTGGAGAAACTTAAAAGATGCCACACGAGGAAAGTGTCAGAGAGAAATACAGTTGTTACATTTCTCGGTATTCATGGGGATTGGTTCTAAGACATTGCAAGGATACCAAGAACTGAAGATGCTCAGTTCTTTCTTCTAAAATAACGGCGTATTTGGTGTAACTTATGCGCGTGCTTTCATATATTGTTGTTGTCATTGAGACAGAGTTTTGGTAGATAGCCCAGGATGGCCAGGAACTTGCCACCCTCTCATGTCAGCCTTCAGAGTGCTGGGATTACAGACACATGTCACAGTGTCTCACTTCTTGGATACTGTAAATCATCTTTCTATTATTTGCAGTGGCTGACACGATATAAAGTTATTTTAAGACTTGCTATGTCTTTCAAGAGAATAATGATAAGAAAAATGTCTGTGTACATTCGACACAGATGGAATTTCTACTTGCAGTCAGTTAAACCCATGAATGTGGACTCCGTGGCTATAGAAGATCAATTGTATTAGGCTTTTTAGCCAAATGAATACATAATGTGGAGCCTTCGTGAAATTATTCATACCAAACAATGTATATGTTTCACAATTGGTGCAGAAACTTTATTTGTGTGCCTCTCACTACAGGATTTTTCTATATTATAATTAGTAATAAATGCTTAATTCATCTTCTTTTCATCTTGTATTAATGTACTTGTCTTCCATCAACCCAAAGCTTGTCATTTCTTTTCTCACGGGCCAAATGCTCCAGAGAAAACAGTTTAAAGGGATCAGGAATCTGAGCTTTTGTCTTATCCTTTCCTGTTCCTGATGGACATTAACACTTGTGAACCTTAGGGCTTTCATTTGTTTGTGCATATTTTAATTAACTGCAGCCACCATGCTGTATGATAGTGTTTTGGAACTTGTTCTGTTTATTTAATTATAATTTTGTACACTTTGAAAAAAGTTTTTTTTCTACATTCCCATCCATCCATCCGTCTATCTATGGTGTATATGGTGTGTGTGTGTGTGTGTGTGTGTGTGTGTGTGTGTACACTCATGCCGTGGCCCTTGTGTAGAAGTCAGAGGACATCTTTCAGGAGTTAGTTCTCTCCTTCTACCATGTGGCTTCCTGGGATTGAATTCATGTCATTTATTGGCTTGGCTGCAGATGCTCGTACCCACTGAGCCATCTCTCTGACGCTGTAGTTTTGTAATCTTTGTCTATATTTCCCCACTTATCGCTTGTCCTCAACTACTTCAACCTCCATCGCCCAACATGCATGCATGAGATAGACATTTTAGTTCTCCTCGTGGGTGGGTTCGTGCGGCTGTCTTTCTCTGCGCTGTTACTTCCCTTTACTGTGCTCCGGATTCCTCTGTGTTGTCATAACTATCAAGTTATCGTTCTTTCACTGGCCAAATACATTCACACTTACATCACATTTTTTTCACATATCTATCCATAGGAGGACAATTACATCAGTTTCCTATTTCAGCAGGTATAAACCACACGGCAATAATATGGGAGTTAAGATATCTCTTTGAGATAGTGGCTTTATTTCCTTTTTATGCCTCATAGTTGGATATTGTATCAGGTCCCCCATTTGTAAAGTGACTGAGGTAATGTCGTCTTGTCCTGATCTCATCCTGATTCCATTTTGTGGCTGCTTAGGTACTTTCTCAAGCCCCTGGCCTTCTACACAGTAACACCCACACTCAGAATACATCTGAGATGCTCCATGACCCTCACCATGGCCCAGACGTAGAACCAAAATGACAAGTGTGTTCTGACCAAATAAATGTTACCAAGTTCCTTCACCAACACCTGACAGAGCTTTCATTGTGGGTTTTGTAGAGTTTGTATTTATATACTACGTGCCCTTGAACATCAGTGCCAAGAGTTCTTTGTGGCAAGAGCCTGCTCTCTGTTATTGGTTAATAGCAGACTGTTGGCTATTTCATGCATGGCAGACCTTAACTTTCTCACCGTAACAATTGGAACATGAAGAGATGACCCTTCCTACCCTCTCAGGTATGAGGCCATGGTAATGATGATATTATCAGACTTTCTGTGGATGGGAGAGTGTTTGTTTAAAACAGTAGAGACACACAGACAAACAGAAACACAGAGAAACAAAGGAGCAAAGCAAAGCAAAAAAGACTCCAGGAATAAAGGGCAAACTATAACCTATACCATGAAGGGACATGATTATTAACAGTGAGAAAGTTAAAATTTCACATATTGACTAATTTTGATGCTTTCTAGGGGAAGTATTCATTTCCATTCTGTGAGTATCTCAGAAGTTGGCTCTGGAGATATCATTACATAGAAACCTATGTGGAGCCAGCGTGTGCTACATAGGGAGACCTTCTCTCCAAAACCAAACCAAGCCAAATTTAAAAAGTCCTATATAGGATTGCAATCGCACCACTTTATGCCCGTGTGATGCTCGGAGGGCAGATATTCTCCGTGTGTTCATTTACATTGCTCTGTATGATGTCCTGAGATGGTTCCATAGGTCAGAGTGTTTTCCACTAAGCCTGAAAGATGTGAGCTCGTTCCCCAAAGGTGTCATGGTGTGCAACTCTCCAGCCAGGCTGGAGAGTTGCAGAAGTGAGGCCAAAAAGTGCCCCCACTTCTTGGTGAAGTGGATTGAGACGCTGAGGTATCCTTCTCCTCTCTAGCCCACGGAGGTCCCTAGCCAAAAATATTAGTTATAACTTGCTTGCTTCACAGAAGCTAAAGGAACATGTTTATCTGCATTAGGGCGGGTCCCTTGCTTAGGAGCCCCCGCCCTGCTATGCTAATTAAGGCTTCCCCGCCCGAAGGAGAAATCTCGCCTTCCCAGAGAAGATATTTATTGGGGGGGAGGGGAGCCCTTTTAATAAAGGAATTTCGTGTCCACCAGACGACGTTCTCCTGGGCCTTCTTCGCCGCTCGTTACATTTCTCAGGTCCGCCGGTGGACAGCTCCGCAAAAGGTCCCGGAACCGCGGATTCCGGGGCCTAGGTCGTTCGCCTGGCGGGACTGGAACACACACACACACAGAACCGACAATGGTGGAAGCAGAGAACCAATTTCAACAAAGTTGCCCTCTGACCGCTACATGTGCTCCAGGACACACATGTGTTACACTCCTCCCCCCCAAGAAAATTAGCATAAGTAAAAAAGAAACCCAATAGGCATAAACCAGCACAGAGAAAGTTCCAGACTGACAAAGACGCTCTGCCCTTTGTGCTGGGGGTCATGCTCAGAAACTGAGACCAATCTTCAAGCAATTTGCTGGCTACATCTTCCTAGAAGAGGAGATGCAGACAGGCTCGTATTTGGTTTGCCTATGTGTTTTGTGTAGCTGATTTTGTTTTGTGATGGTCTTTTGCCTCTAAACCTCTCGGCTAGTTTTACTAACCGTAGTTTGAGCAGAATTCCTCTTTGGATTTACATTCACCTTTTTGGCTTATTACTCTGAACAGCAGTTGTTCACAAAAGAAAAGCAATCAACCACATCACAGGCATTTCTGATTGCAGGTGGCACTTACTGAACATGAGGATGGAGACAAATCATGCTTCACCTTCGGGAGAGTTAGTGGGTGGTGATAATGTCTAGGACTGTGGCCAGGAAGATAGGTTTATTAGTAAAAAAGAATTTTTTTCAGGGCAAAAAAACAGATGAGAATATAAAATTCATAAAAATACAGGAGAGTCATTTTACAATTGCGTTTTCACAAATGTGCATAATGATGGGTTGCCTTATGATATTTTCATACACACATATCATAGCTGCGTTTTCGATAGAAATTAAGTATATCCGAAATTTCTCCATGTCGGAGTCCACATTTATTGCTCTTTCACCCCGTCTTGTACTTTACTTTCATTATTTCTTAATTACATGGGAAAACAATACTACTCTGCAGTTTATAATATTTGTTAATCCTATATATTTGTTATTCTACATGGCAATGTCTACACAGACCACACAGCTTTTGCCATCTAGATGGCAGCCATTGCTCGGTGAAACAGTTCTCTGCTCTGTGAGCCTGTGTGAAGTCTGTCTCTAAAACTACATCATTTCCTCAAAAGAATGAATCTTTTCAAACTGAGAACCTTCACTTCCAAAGATAAAAATCACCCGGTGGCGTGTCTGAAATGCAAAGCAGTAATCTCTACACTGGCACAGGACCCTGCCTGTGTCGTCTTCTCCTCTGAGACTTGTAGAGGTGTGGTTGGTACAGGAAAAGGCAAAACACAAACACAGACACACACACACACACACACACACACACACGCACACACAGAGAAAGAAAGAAAACAGCAAAAGGTCAGTATCTATGCTGTCAGAGCCTAGCTCAGGAGACTCGCTCAGTGCTGGTGACCAAATCAGCAAATTGACCGAATGCTTTTGGTTACACATTGGCTGTATCAATCTATAGCCGGGCTGGATGTTTCATTAGAAACTCTATCCAGGATCTCTCCCCCTCCTGTCAGCTTTCCTAAGACACGTGCAGCCTGCGTCTCTTATCAGTTATTCCAGAGATCAGTTTGTTTAGAATGCAATCGTGTTATTTCTTCACAATGGACACCGGGTCTTACAGTCGAGCTGTCATCGTAGCTACTGCCCTGATTTGAGGCTTCAGTTCCTTGGGGTCAGAGGATAGCTGGGTGTATCAGTGGAGGGTGGGGTCTGCCCTCTATTAGTTCACAAGAGCAGATTATGCGAAAAGGGAGGGGTGGAGCCTAGCACGGCAGACAATCCCAGCACGGGCAGACTGAGGCAGAGGCTGCTAAAAACAGAAAACCAACAACAAACACTCAAACAAAGCAAAACAAAACAAACCGCAGCTTCTTTAGTTGGAAATGGGTCACAGCAGGAATAGCCATTCCACAGAAAGCGTCTGTTACAAAGCAGGATGTTTTTTTTCTTCACTGAGCAGGGTTAGAACATTTACCAGCACATTCCTGGCCAGATAGGATGGGGAAAGAGAAGTTAAAGAGAAGTAGAGAATGAAACCTTGAATTGCTCATATTCTGTCACACAAGGAGAGTGAACCACAGGAGCTTCCTCTTTCCAGTCCTCCTTACCAACGGGTCGAGGGCAGATATCACAGAGCAGCACTGTGCAGGCATCAGAGCACCTGGATGCTGCCTACAGGATCCCCTCTGTATGCCAAGGACAGCTCACCTAACCACTTGAGCCTTAGTTTACCTGGACAGCTCGCCTAACCCCTCAGCCTCAGTTTTCTTATCTGTAGTACAAGAGCATTGAGAATGAGAGTAACCATGCCCTCCATCATTCAGAATGTGGTTCAGACACTGTCACCATGAGCCACTCCTGGAAGCTTGTTAAAGAAGCAGGATTTTGGACCAGCCTGTGATCTACTGAGACAGGATCTACGTTTTCACATGTCCCCTAGCTGTTTTGTGTGCACAGCTGGAGAAGCATTAGATTAGCTTGGTGGTTACCAAATCTGACTGAGTATGATATTTGGGAAGACTTAAAAACAGGAATTTCTAGCCCTTTTTTTCATGATCCACTGGGACAAGATTTCTGACTTCATTCATTCATTTATTTACTTAGCTATCTATTTATTCATTTAATGCATATGAGTGGTTTGCTTTCATGTATGTCTGTGACCATGTATGAGCCTGGTGCCCACAGAATTTGAGAGCATGGGATTCCCTAAGACTGGGGTTAAAGATGGTTACAAGCTGCCATGTGGATGCTGGAAATAGAGTCCAGTCCTGTGAAAGAGAAGCCAATGCCCCTAACTGCTGACCTATCTCTCCAGCCAGAAGGTCAGTATCTCTGAGGATGGATCTCAGACCTTATTTGCTTTTGAGAAGCCCTCAGAGGTTTTAAAAACCAGGCAGTGATAAGATCCATTAGGTTAGACACTGTCTTCCTATCCACGGTTGCTAAGTTACCATCCTTCAAAACAAGCTATACTAGCTGGGTCTGGTGTATGCTTGGAATCCCAGCACCTTGGGGTCAGGGGCTGATACAGGATAATTTTGAGTTCAAGGTCAGTCTGGGTTACACAGAGACCGTGGCCAGAAAAGAAAAGATAAGCTATATTTATTCTTTCCCAATGACTCCACTGACAGTTGCTAAAGTTGGCAGAGAAAGCAATTCTTGAGGGTTTGGGAATGATGGATTTTTAACCATCCTTATTTCGTGGCATACAGAAGGCACTCTAAAAGCTTAGGCTTTTGGAGTGGGTACAACAATCTTGTAAATAGGAAAAAAAGAGTACTAGCAAAGATTGATGACACTAGAGGTTTGGAAGAGAAGCTAAAGGAAAATAGATGACACTGTAAACGTGTGTGTCCCTGGAGAGCCCAGCTAGCACTGTGACCACACGGAGAAGTTGGAGTGGGGTCTGAGAGGCGATGCTTAATGCGCCAACCACAGCAGAAGATCAAGAAACGTACTTTTAGCTACAAATTATGAAATAGCTATTTAAGTATTTTTCTTCAAGTGAATAAATTTGCAAGCTATAAATCACTTTCTTATGAAACAATTCTACGATCGTGTGAATTTTTTATTTAAAAAAGGATATATGCCTTACCAAATACAGCTATCCCTGGGCATCTGTGAGGAATTGGTTCCAGGCCCCAAATCTGGGGGTGCTCACATCTCTTGTCTAAGATAGTATAGAATTTGCATGTTACTTAAGCATATACTACAGTATACTTTAAACCATCTCTAGATTACTTACAACATCTAATACGGTATAAATCTATACACTGTATTTCTTAAGAGAAAACAATGAAGACTCCATGTGATGGATCTACCACTGCTGCTTAGCAATGCGTTCGTTCCCTCCAAATAGAACAAGAAGATAAATAAAACCAGAGGTATAGGGAACAGCACGTCGCTTGCTTCCAGACTTTCCCTTGAATTGGAGATGGCTGCAGCTTCAGGGAACATTTTCTTTGCAGGGATGAGGGCTGAGGGAGGTCACAGCTGGCTATCAGGGTGATTGATGCGCTAAGTGCCCTGCTGATCTCCATGGACTTGTTAGCCATAATGAGTCACGTGACCGAGCACCCTTCATAGCTTTTGACTTTCCATCCTTCTGCCACCGTCCCTCCACTGCTCAAAGGTGAATTCTCTCGACTTTGCCAGACTGTGGACACTCCACGATCTGCTTAGCGTTAACCTCTTGCCTGTTACGCGGTCACAGTGACTCTTTTTCGAGGCATGCCGTGTAGCGGTGTGAGGCCGTGTAGCCAGCACTCTGATGTGGGCCCATATTTTTTTTTTTTTTTTCATAGCTTATCTCTGCTTCTCAAGACAAGTTTTTCTTGTACCTCCTCCAAATCCAGAACAGTGCTATTCTAGTAATTGCTGCTAAATTGAACTGAGAAAACTATAGACTCTGCCACTATTCTTAAATCTACAGAGCAGCGTGTTCTCTGCACAGCCCCAACGCTGCACCGCCCTGGTATCTCTCCTGCTATATGCAGTGAACGCTTTCTGTCTCTCTGAAAGCGCTAAGGACTTTGGACAAATTCCCAGGGCCACAAATGAAAGTCATAACTGTGAGCCCCATGGGTTCCAGTGAACTCTTAAAAAAAATTGGACTAGAGTCATTTATACGATGTCCATGGAATTTTTTCGTGATTAGAACAAAGCTATGACGCTCTTGGCACAGTTGCCAGAAAAAAAGAACCTGCTGGAGGTATGATAGGCCTGAATCCTGGGAGTCAGTGGCCTAAAACCCCTCTGATGGGTGTTGAGTGCAGGCACCAGCAGCGTCATAGCAGTCTGGTGGACTGCTTTATGAGGGAGAGAACCAGCAAGCCAGTTATTATGTGTATTTCTTCCCGTCTGTTTCAAGTTATTTTTGTAGTCATCTGATGCTTTCCATCTTCTTCAGACTTGCATTTACAAATGGGAGAGATGGTTTTTACTGGCACTCGTGTATTGCTCCTGATGGATGAGATCCTGGAACGTATGTGCGAAATACGTTAGTTTGAAAACAATCACAAATGGTGAAATGGTGACTCAGGAAGTATGGGGTCAAAAAAAAGAATAAACAAGGAAGGCTCAGGGAGAGAGAACTGGAAAACCTACCAAGCGAAAGCTATGGTGACACTCACGGAAAGTGAGAAATGCAAGTCGCAACAGTCAAAGTAAAAAATACACTCCGCTTCTGTCTTCATGGCATAATTTATCAGTGTAGCACACTGGGAAGGATGCGTTCTGTTCTTCAGATGGTAGCCATGTCTACAAACAATGTGAGTCTGAGGGGAGAGAAAACTCTACCCCAAATAGTACTGGATTCTTTCCTTAAAATGACCTAACGCTAAGTGGTAGACATTATTTAACTCTTAACTTCCAGTTACCAGATACATAGCTAGGTCAGCTGTGTCCATGGATGAGAAATGTTGTATGCATTTTTAAATCCAGTATGTGGCTTATGTTTTCCCACTTTTATATGTTTTTATTTACTTTTTGCCGTTTTTTGGTTTCTTTTTGATACAGGGTTCTAGCTGGCTGGAACTTGCCAGGTAAGCTAGGCTGACATTGTGGTGATCCTCCTGCCTCTGCTTCCCAAGTACTAGGGTTAAAGACATGCAGGACCACACTAAGTTTATTTCCTTATTCCTAATCTCCATTCAGAAGTTTTGAAAGATCCTCTTTAAAAAAACAAACAAATGAACAAAAAATTATGGTCGGGCAGTGCCGATGTGTGCCTTTAATTCCAGCACTCGGCAGGCAGAGGCATGCAAGTCTCTGTGAGTTCGAGGCCAGCCTGGTCTACAGAGTGAGTTCCAGGACAGCCAGAGTTACCACAGAGAAGCCCTGTCTTGAAAAACCAAAAAACAAACAAACAAAAAAGTCATCTTATTCTTTGATGATTTCATACATCTATATAATGTATCTTGATCCACCTGCCCCTGCCTCCCCGGTGCTGAAGACATTTTTGGTTCTGGGAAACAAACCCAGGTCCTCACACATGCTAAGCAAATACTGTGCCACTTAATTGTATCCTTAGCCTTCAATACATTTTTCATTACCTCTCTCTTTCTCTCTCTCTCTCTCACACACACACACACACACACTCACACACACACCTTCATGCACATTCGACTCCAAGGACTATTTCCCACGGGGGTACTAGCGATCAAACTCAGGTTGTTGGGCTTGACTTAGCCATCTTGCTGTCTGATAAATGATAAATTTAAAGGGCAGACCCTATGCAGGTCCTTCAAACAGTCCTGTAGCTCAGTGGTTCTCAACTTGCCCAATGCTGCCACTCTTTAATACAGTTCTTCATGTTGTGGTGACCCCCAATCATAAAATTATTTTCATTGCTACTCCATAACTGTAATTTTACTACTGTTATAAATCACAATGTAAATGCCTGATATGCAGGTGGTCTTAGGTGACCCCTGTGAAAAGATTGTTTGTCCCCCAAAGGGGGTCACGACCCACAGGTTGAGACCGCTGTGACTAGAGAATGAGGCTCTACTGTCCTATCAGCCTTCTCTTCCATGCTTCCTTTACAATATTTTCTACGTAGGCGGCTATTCAGGTGCTCCTGCACCAGATTTTCTGGTGGCCAATCCAGTTCTGACATTCACAGACAGGGGCGAGAGCCTCCCCTCTCCAGCCTTCTTCTGTATCCCCCCCCATCCCCGTGGCCTATCTTTTTTTTTTTTTTTTTTTTTTTTTAAAGCAGCCGCACTGCCTTTCAATTTAAAGACGCCTGCGCACATTCTTACGCTTGTGGGCATCACAGCATACAGAAGGCTTGCTAAGAGCTGCCCATCAGGCCCTTGCACCTAGGAAAGCTAACTCAGCGGTCAACTTTGGCCTGGAAGAGTAGCTAACACACCTCTGGAAGCTCTAGGGGACACTGAGAACGAAAGTTTCGGAGTTCTGAGCACCCAAAGCATGAGCCGGAAGTTTCCAGGTGTGAAGTCCTCTTGGCTTTGAGCTATTTTCTCCTCTCAAATTAAATCACAGACCGCAGACCCCAGCACCGTTTGCCTGGGTCTGAGGGCAGGACTGTGTGCAGATCCGGGGTCACCAGCCTTTCGGGCAGGCCTAGCCGTGGAAATATGTCTCAACCAACAAGAAGTAGATCTGTGTCTTAAGCTTTTCCCAACCCCACACCCCTTTCTCTGCAACATGGGGCACACAGTTCACAGTGTTTTACAGTTCATGTAAATACACCAGAGGACCCTGAATAGACCTGAGTGGGCACAGAGCACACCCAGACACCAGATTCTTATGTATTTGCCTCAAAGGACAAGTGGACAGGGGAAGGAACAGAGATAAGGAAGAGGAGAGGGATGGTACATGGAAGAGGGGGAAGGGGCATTCGTCCCCCAGAGAGACAAAGGACTACCTCTGGAGAGGGTAGAGGTAGACAAGGTGGTTGGTTTATATAGGGTTCTAGGTGGGAATGGAAAAGGGGAGGTACAGTTGCAAAATAGATAGGGTGGCTGATCTGATTGGCTTGGAGAAGAACAAAGAGGAAATGTGCACTTTTTGGAGAGACGAGAGGAGCATTGTAGAGAGCTTTCTGGGGGACAGACCTCTGTGTGTGAGGCTGGGAGTTAGGTTTATCTGGCTGTCTTTTTCATGACCTGTGGCCATCTTGGGGCTATGTGGGAGACATCCTAACAGACCCTGGCTAATTCTCTCCTATAGGAAGGCAAGACGTTCACAAGATTTTGATGTGAGCATGGATGAACTCCAGGTCCTGAAAAGGCCCCTTCCAGCGTACGATCCTACATCTTTCCCACTTGAGTCATTGCAAAGCTTCTGCAGGCTCTCACGGAAACACTCAGCAGGGCTCAATAGCTTAATGGATTTTATTTTCATTTTTATTGAGCAATGAAATGAGTTTTTATTCATTAAAAACCTAAAATAGTGTTTTAGTTCTGTGGGGATAATTTAGAAATCATGGTGAAATGTAATTGATTTTTATAAACATGCCCAATGTGTACTTTGCACTAATAAGCATTTACAGTGTGATTTTCTTAAAGGGGCTGGGGTGGGGTGAGTTGTGCTTTCCAGGTCGATGAGGAGCAAAGTGCTTCCTAGTGCTTTCTAAGCAGCAAAACTATTTATTCTATCAATAAAATGAGCTCTTTTCAACATGAGAACAAAAGAAAGCTGGCCAAAGGTTCATTTCTGCAAAGAAAGCTGAACTCCACTTTGTTTGCGATTTATAGTAGTTCCCTCCCCCAACACCGTTAGGCAAATAGCTTGTTTATGCTGCTTCTAAAGCTTTCTGGGGTTGGTCCTGGCTTCACATATATGTGTTCGAAAAGGGTGCTTAGAATAACAGTTTGTGTCACATGGAGTCAAACAGGTCTGTGATCTAGTCTAAATTCACTAGAGTCTCTCCTAAGAAAATGCTCCTGCTTTAACCACATTCTCCACTGCAGTGTTTTCTGCGGTGGGGTGATGTAATGAGATGCTTTGAAGGAATTTTGTGATCTTGGTTTCTCTAAAAACACAGCATGGCTTTGGGGATATATGTTTGTCCCCATCCCGGGTGTAGTGGATGATAGTGAGTTTGATTTAGATTATCTGTTGCCAGTGGCTATGATTTGTTTGTGTGCCACCGTGAAAAACGTAAGTTTGCAACTTGCAGTTTGTCCTCATGATGGCATACTGCTTGGACTTCTGGGAACATTGGTCAAAGTATATATTGGTTGAAGCCCAGAGAGCTGGGGTTGGTTGGTTGGTTGGTTGGTTGTTGGTTGGTGGGACTTCAATTGGAGGAATTAGGTTTGGGGATATTTCATTGAGATGTTAGTCCAGCTCACTATCAGTGCCTGGCTTGCCAAGATTCAGACAGTCAATACAGGCTGTGAGTATTTCTCTCTCTCTCTCTTCTCTCTCTCTTTCTTTTTTGCTCTCTTTCCAAGCTGCCAACAAAGGCAGTGGAGATTTCTTTCTTTCTTCCCATCTTTCTTTTTTTCTTCCCTGAGCTAAAGAGTTAAGAAAAAAAAGAAAACAGGGTAGCAACCTGCTACAGGGTAGGGGTGCACCCTTCTGGGAAGGATTAGTTTTTCAGACAGACCAGCAATAATCATCAAGGGGCTCATCTCTTCTCGTAAGTCTTCCCTTGTCCTTTATAAGCATCCTCATCTGGACCCATTCCTTCATCTACAGAGCCCAGAACATAAGGTCCCATAAGGTCCCTTTTGGAAAAGCAGAAGAGGGGCTCCCTTTCTTTTTCTTTCTCTCTCTCACTGTGTTTTCACTTGTGACTTAATGACATGGTCCCTTGAGCACAAGAGCATTTGCAAGGTGAGCATAGGCTTTCCTCTGGCCCTCCAGACCCACCCAGGGCATTGGTGGATAGGCTACGAGCACTAGTCTTCGACTGTCCCTGCACCCTTGTCCAGGAGGCCTCCTCCTACCTGGTGAAACAACTGTAGTCTTTGGAAGGGAAGAAGAAGCTGATAACTTTATGGCGGTGCATGAGCAAGCACCCCTCCCCCACATACTCCAAGGTTTCCTGTCTCCTTGGGCTTTATTTAATAAATCTCTAATTCAAAGATCAAATTATGAAGACTGTAATGAGATAACTGCAGAACATGGGGCCACAAGCATGACCAGTTTGGAGCCAGAGGAGAGCTGGGCATGTTGGTGCTGCTGGCCTGACCTCAGTTCGGACAGCTCCTGGAGAACCCAGTTGAGGGTGAGGATGGAGAGGATACACTTGCTGGAAAGCAGTTTCTTGACTTTCCCTCTCCAAACCCTTTCTCTCAGCAGGGTCTCCGTGACCCAGGATGAGCATGAACTCATTATGGAGTCAAGGCTGGCTTTGAACTCATTCTCCTGCTGCTCACCTCAAAGTGGTGAGATGACTGATAATGTATCACCACCCTAGTTCAGAGGGGAGTTCTTCAACTCAAGCTGTGATAGATTCAACTAGGTATTCTAGGACCTTTGGGTTGGAAACCATTTTCTCTTCACTAACTGGCAGCACACACTGTATGGGAAGTGGAGGGCCAGCCATGAATTCATCTGTCACAGCACCACTCCGAGAAGTGGGCGACAGTCCACAGAAGGCTCCATTACTTCTGTGCTGTGCTAACATTGCTCAAGTTTCTTCCTTTCTATCCTTGGTGATCACAGGGAACACCGGGGTAGCAGCATAACTAGTTTCCTGCATTGCCCCCACCAGATGGCTGACTCTATCTCTGAATCAATATGACAGAGTTCAAGAATGGGAGTGGAGAATCACATTGCCACCCTCTGCCTGAATTTATACTGGCCTCCATTCCAGAGCTTCTCACCTCAGAGCTATTAAAAGATCATTTATTCTGAGTGGCCATTGCCTAGGAAGGTGACTTCAGGTTGTCCTGAATAACATGTTCTACTGTGGAGTCAATCGCATGAGCTTTTATAGTCGCAGAAGCAAAGGAAGTTATAGCAAAGGAATCAAATATACTTTGGATGGGCTGGCTGCTGAAGTACTGGACAGACAGACAGACAGACAGCCACACTGTCAGATATGCTCCCATGACATCCTCAACTTTCAGTTCCATGAAAGCTAGTGGTCTGTAAATACATTCTAAAAGTTTAATCTGTCAGTCAAAGCAATGTTAGGTCAGAGACAAAGGTGCATGATGATTGGCTGGTGGGGAGTGGTGGTAAAGAGAGCCCAAGATGATGGGGCAACATTCCAACTCGCCACAGTCAGATTTCTAATCAAGCCATCAGCCCTGTGGAATCTTTGACATAGATGTGACTACAGATATGGGTGGCAGTGGTGGGGAAATGGATAGACTTCAGCTTAATAAATATCTTCACAGCAAACGAAGATCTTCCCTGTGATTTCTACCCCACCTCCACCCCTGTGGAAAACAAGGAACACCAGGGAGATGAGCAGTCAGGGAGAGTTCCGTGGAGAAGTTCACTAGGAAAAACTCGCTCACCGAGTTACACTCCCAGCCTCAGAGTCCTTGGTGGTGGGGGGCTGCTTCCGGTACTGCTGTGGCTTAGGGACAAGTGGATATCAAAGAATCTCATCAGTTGTTGCAAGCACAGTAATCTTTGCTTGGAAGAGAGTTCTTCCTTCTCCAAAGACCACCCGCGGGGCTCTCCACAGAGCGCCTAACCAACCTGTTTATTCAGCAAACTCAGAGAGCAAATTGCATCAGAGGCAAAATAATAAAGTGTTCCTGCCCAACTGGCTGGTTAATAACACCCAGCAGAGTGGAGAGGTGAGCGTTCAGCAGCCCACATCGCAAGTCACCAAATGATTCAGACACACTTCGTGAATAAAGCCATCCTAGGGCCTGATTACGTTACTTTTACATATTTATGATGCAGGGCTCCTGCAGCCCTCCTGTCCCTCCCCGGGGAACCATCCTGCCCGTGTTATTGTCATTCAGTCTCCATTTACTCATCCAGTGAGCAGAGGATTCTGGTCTACCAGGAACCTAGACAGATGGAGTGACATCGTTTCCTTCCGGCATGGTTTGTGGCTCTGAATCCAGTATCAGGAGATGGGGGGTGGGGGGGGGGGTGGGAACCATACCGTCAGTTTCATAATTGAGAATGCATGCCTTCCATCCATGTTAAGTATGAATCGAATCATGCAGGACAAGAGGACATGTTCCAAGAACTATTTTGTCCAAAGATAATAAGGAGACCCACACAGCCTGCAACTCTACTGATAACTAACCCTGATTGGGTAAGGAAAGGTCTTAGGTTGAGAAGTCTGCTTGCCCAAGAAAAGGTGTCCACAGATTGGTTTGCTCTGGGTGCCGGAACTGACTCTTCTGGTTGCGGAATGATTCACATTGTCTGACAGAGGAAGAAATGTCCAGTGCTGGCAAGGAGTTCACCACAGTGAAAAGAATTAACCATTCAGACTGAAGGCCTTTCTCTCAGGAAAGCTGAGGAAAGGCGCTTGAGCTCTAGGCAAGCTATTTGACTGAGTCTCTGGGATTGGGATTCCCTTTTGTTCTAGCCTGCGAATGAGAATCAAGGAGTGTGTGTATGTGTGTAGGGGAAGGGGGATGGGAAATCCTGCTTTCAGAGGAGCACCTGGGTGGTAAGTAGAGGGGTTGGGGCTGGTTGGGTGCATGCTTGCATTTTCCAGAGGCTCAGCACTTTCTTTTGGGGCAACGCCTTCAGCTTCCACAAAGCAGCTCCTCAGCAGTCCCGGCAATGCACCAAGCAGGCTTTTGCAGAACTGTTTAAAACATCACTATGTCACCAGATCTTGTTAACTGGAATGCAATCAGCCAGAACTGCTCTGAAAATTGCATTTTTTTTTTTTTTTGTAGAAAGCATGAGGGAAATTGTCTAAAACAGACCCATATTGATGAGTTAGATTTAAAAAGAACATTTCCAGGACACAGCCGGCTCAATATAAATTCCGTGCGAGGCATTCTAGGCAGCAATTATTAACTATGATGTTCCCATATGAGATTCCGTCACTGAGCTGGGAATGGCGGTGAATGTCTGTAGTCCTAGCTACTGGGGAAGCTAAGGCAAGAGTTCTTGCTAGAGCTGTGGAGTTGCAGGCCAGCCTTGGCGACATAGCAAGTCCCGGTCCCAAAAGACAAAGCAAATCCTTATATCAAAGTGCGACCTCCTTACTAACCAACTAATAGATATCTCAAAAATTATTTTCATCAATGAGGATAGAGCGTGCTGACTGCTATTTAAGCATCGACTGAGGAGGGTTGTCCTGCCTCCTCTACAGATAAAGGAGACAGCTGTACAGCCTTAAAACCCCCACATCTGACTGCCTTTGTTTGTCTTCTTTAAAGACAGTGTTAGGTCTCAAACTCACAAACTGCTCACTGAGATACCTGTTTAACCTATCACAGCGAACCTGGTCACCAGGATTTCCCAACACCCTTATCCTTTCCAGGGTCCTCCTGGCTTGCATACCCCACCCCCTATCCTGAACTCTCCAGCCCCCCCACAGGGGGGAGGTGCGGGGGAGGGGAGTAGGAGCCTGTCTTTCCCTATATAATTCCAGCTATTTTGGCTACTCTCTCTCTTGCTCTCCTGGTCTCTTGGCCACCACTCCAGGTTCCCCCCTCTCCTCTGCCCCCTCTCCCCTCCCCCATCTCCTCACATGGCCCTGGCAGCTCAGTCTGGTCGTGTCCCCCTTGGACCCCTCCCAGATGTCTCTGCCCCTGGCTATGCTCTCCCCCATATCTACTATATTCTCTTTCATAGACACAATAAATTTTCTCCTACACCATACCTAAGAGCAGTCATATTCTTTTTATTTCTTTTTCATTCTGACAGAATCTCAGGAAATCCAGCCTAGCCTCAAATTCTATATAGCTGAGAATGAATGGGTAAAGAGCAAACGAAGTCTGGAGCGAATACATATTGTATTGACGTGGGCACAGCCATGTCAAGAACCCTCATGCCTCAGACCCATGGAAGTGCCAAAGTATTCCCTGGGAGGAGGCTCGGAGGGATAGCAAAGCCTTCTCCGGGTCTGAGTGAAAATGGCGGCAGGGTGTGAATGAGAGTTTGCAAATGATCGACAAGTGTATGCAAGAACTTGCAACTGCAGCTTCTCCTCCTGGACGTCTGCAGTCTGAGACTAGCTCACACCTCCCCTTGGTGCTGTACATAATAAAAGTGCCCAGATTCCTGGATGGTGTTAAATAGTTGGTGCAGCTTCATGAGAGTCAGCATAACCCACATGATCCCAATTTTTCTATACATGTGTTTGTGTTGGTCCTTTTTCCCCGGGGGATAGCCAAGCCATTGTGCACCCGCTCAGCCTCGAGGAGGCAAGAGCAGGCAGGGACCCTTCCTGAGTTCGGAGGTGTTTGGGCACAGGTTGAAAGCAGGAAGGAAACAGACTTCCTGGGAAACCATGTCAGTGTATACAGCTCATTTTATTGTTACCAAATCAGAGCATATAAGGACTCCTTAAGGAAATGGGTCCGCACCTAATTGGTTATAACACAGGTTATAATAGGTTTCTGAATTACCACATGGGGCAAAGCAGGAAAGCATAGGGTCACCTAGAGTTAGCAGGAGGATCTGTGCCAGGGTCCTTTTCCAAATAAGGTTAGGAGGAAAGATTAAAGGCTTTCTCCAAGTCAGGTCAGGTGGGTGGGAGGGACACCCTCACTACCACCCCCCCCCCCCACTCACAAAGGAAGACTTCCATTTGTCACAGAGCTCAGAGAGCTGACTGAACATAATGGACTGTGACCTTAGTAAGGGCAGGGCTATCCCAACAGGTCTGTTTTGTCTGTTCTTTCTGAATTCCCTCGACACACCTAGACAGGTCAAGTCCAAAGCCATACAGGACTTGGCAACTATTCCTTATGTTTTTGAGGGAATTGTTGATTCTTTTGGAATTTTGTTTTGTTTATCAATAGGGCCTCACATAGCCTGGGTTGCCTTGAACTCTTGATCCTCCTGCCTCCACCTTCAGGGTGCTTGGATTGCAGACCCAAATGGCTCAGCGGGTTTCAAATATGCTGTCACTTCCCCCAGGCCTATTTCTCAAACAAGGAAATAGTTTTCATCACCTTATTTCACGTCTTATACCTGTCTATGATAAAGCTGGGTACACAAGAAACGTAGTCCAGGTTGGACACGGAGGAAAACGAAATCCTTAAAAAACAAAAAAATAGTTACTTGTTCAAATTAACTGCTTAGGAACAAGCAAAGCAAAGTTATAGGCGTGTGCGCCCCCCTCTCTCTCTCTTTCTCTCTTTCTCTCTCTCTCTCTCCCTCCTCCCCACCCCTCTGAAATCTTGCTGCCTTTGAATAGCATTCTGGGGCTCTTCCAGGCTCTCCTGCAAGCCGCAGCAAGCTGTCGGTCTGTCTGTCAGTGCCTCACACTGGAAGATGCAAGTGAAAATCCAGAGCTGAGTGGAACCCTTTATATATTTTTCCCACCGAGGGTGACAGCGATAGCGGAGCTTTTTGGCAGATGGACTGAGGTTCTAGGATCTGGTGTCCGCTGCCTGGATTTGGGCCTCAGCTGTCTCTATTTGGTAGCTACAGCCATGGCAGAGAAAGTGGCCATGGGGACTTCCCCAGGACAGCCCTGGGCCTGACAGGCCTCCAGCCTGGCTCCCTGGATCTCTGGCCCCAGTTCTGACATTGCCCTATTCTTGTGGTGCCCAAATTAGCAGTTGTCCAAGCTTCCGCATCCACCAAACTCCTCCTGTTTGCTTTCTCATGCCAACCTCCGGAAACCTGGTTTGCCAGTTGCTCAGGCTTAGCCTCAACTTCGCTATCTAAATTCCTTTCAATAATAACATGGCTGATCCTTGTACATTTGATATCGGCTTCCATAGCGCCTTACATAGCTACTAGAGTGATCTTCTCTTCTGACAGGCCCCACTGCCTTCTGGGTAAAGCCCAACCAGCCCTGTGGGACTATTCAAGCTCTGCATAGGCTTCCTATACATCTCCCTCTTTATCAAATAGACTTCCTTTCCTTCACCGCCCCGCCGCCCACTCTCTACACTTACCGATCTTGAAGAATTCACAATATCCCAATAACTCCCTTAGACACAGCAGACACCCAACTGCCCACTGATAGTCTTAGCGCACCCCTGTCTCTCCACTCTAGGCGCTTCTCTAGGGTTTTTGTATAAGGTCCTCCCCATCCAAAGACACTCCCATCATCCCTGGAGTACTCTGTCTCCTGCTTCTTCAAATACCCTAGCATGCCTGCCCTGATTTCCCATCTCTCTTCGTGCTATTTTTTTTTTCTGTAGCACTTCTTAGCCTCCAATAAATACTTTTATTTTTGACTTGCTCATTTTCTTTCTCTTCCCTCTTAAGCACGTATAAGGCCTGCAACAGCAGGGAGTGTCTGATTCCTGCTGTATCTTCAAGTCCAGAAAGTTTCCTAACTTACAGTCAGTATGCAACATCGAATAATTAAAGGAATGAATGGGTGGATGTGGAGATAGCTCTACATCTATCTATCTATCTATCTATCTATCTATCTATCTATCTATATGACTTTATCTGATCTACGAGTTTATAAGGAGTTTGTTTTACTAGTCACTAAGAAAATGCTTTAAAGGCAGCAAATTCAGTAGGAGTGAGAATTTTGGAAGGAAATGATGGGTTTCATAAGCATGCTTATTTTAATTAACAAAGAGAAATATGCTCTAAGGTGCACTAGGATTTGATTGTGGCTTTTATATTTAACGTATTTTTATTAATTCTTTGAGAATCTCATTCAACGTATTTTGACTATATCCACACCAACTCCTTCCCAGATGTGTCCCCAAATTCATAAACCCCCAACTAACCAGCACGCACAATCTATAGCCTAAATTATATATACAGTGCTCTGCTCTATAATACAGTGTGTATGTTTTATTTCAAAAATAATATGTGAACTGAGCATGGTGTTGCGTGCTTTTAAACCCAGTGTTGAAGAGGTGTAGACAAGTGGGTCTGCATGATTTCCAGGCCAGAACATTTTGTCTCCACAGAGACAAAATGTTAACAATGTATGTATGTATGTATGTATGTATTTATGTATTTATTTATTTATCGAGAATCAGGAAGCATGTCATCCCATAGAGCAGAAGGAATACTGGTGCGCTGAGCAGAAAGGGGGCTTTGTGGCAGAAAAGCTCAGGAAAGCAGAAATGAGGAACAGAAAGGGGGTTGGTTATCTCAAGATCACGTGTCAGAGAGGGTAAAGACAAGATGATAGAGAAATACTAATTACTTCAGGTGCGTTTTTGTAAGAATTAAGGAATATAAGGATGAAGGCAGAAGGGACTTACATTCTATGAAAAGTGGCCTTTGTGGAAAATCCTGCTTTCTTTTATTCTTCTGAGGAAGGGCGATGGAATTGTAGCCTGGAATCTCAGCATGGGTGACTCCACTTTGGGTTCCAGTTTTTCTGCTAAAGGGCCTTGTTTGGAGCTTAGTAAAATGATGCTGGTGGTGGTGGTGGTGATAATGATGCTTTCCTGTAATTTTTATTCAACATGCATATATATCAAAATGGTGTGGTATATTTCATCATAACAATCACCATCATTTGTTTCAGTCACCAACTGGGGCTCGTACCTGGGTCAACAGTCAGAGATGTCATGGCTGCTGTTGTCAAAGTGAGAAGACAAAGATGAAGGGACATGTAGCTACCTACCACTTTTTATCTCCTGCTTCCGGTTTTCCTAATGCCGGATTTTGGTTTACAGTAATCTAATTTATTAGAAAGAGTTTTGGTTTTGGTTATGTTTTTTAAGGAGTCAAATGAAGTCAGTTTTCAGTGTTCTTCCTGGCTAACATTGACCAATTAAGTCAACTGTTTACTTAACATATAGTTGAATATATATACCTATACATACATATATATACATATACATATATATATACATATATATATATATATATATATATATATATATATATATAGTGTGTGTGTGTGTGTGTGTGTGTTGTATCCTGGTTAGCTTTCACTGCCAACTTGACATAACCAATAGTCATAGGAAAGACTCAACAGGGGACTTGTGTACATGAGATTTGCCTATGCATATCTATGGGGCATTGTTTCAATTGCTAATTGATAGAGGAGAGTCCAGTCTACTGTGGGCAGCACCATTCCTAGGCAGGTATTTCTGGCAGATATAGTAAGAAAGCTAGTTGAATACAAGCTGGCTTTTAAGTCAGCCGGCAAGCAGCATCCTCCATGGTTCCCGCTGTACTTTCATGGTTATAAAGTGAGTTCCTAGGTTACAGGCAATGAAGTGAGGAAGAGCAAGCAGGCCTGCCTTCAAATTTTTGTCTTGAGTTCCTTCCATGATGAATTTATGACCCGGAATTGTAAGCCAAATAAACCCCGTCCTCTCCGAAGTTGTTCTGAGCAGGCTGTTTTATCATCGCAAAAGAAATGAAAGTAGAAGATACAGCTCCGGAATGTTAATTTTTCATACAGCAGTGGTGGGATTTTGATTTCTAAAGTTATGTGTTTTATTTCTGTGATCTGTGAGGTAGGAATAATGCCTGATGTGTGTCCTCTCTTAGAAAGAGTCTCAAAGCAGAGTTCATGTTCTCAGAAAGAAAGTTACACAGTGCGTTTAGAGCTTGACTAAGCCCCATCCTGAGGGTGAACTGTATGTACCTTCGTAGGCAGCACATTATGGAAAGATGGGGCATATAGAATTGGTGTGGGAAGTGTCTGTAAGGGGGCATTCCTTATATATGTACACCTTTGATATGAATGTTTGTTGGTATATTATTGGCAGTAATACAATTTCTTCTTTCTCTTCTTTCTTTATCCAGTGAAGTAAAGAAGCAAGAATTGTCATTCCTGTTGGGTCCGTGAAATAGCTCATATAGACACTGAGAGAAACATGTGGCCATTTTAAAGTTTTTTCTGCAGGTTACATACTGGCATGCTAGGGCTAACTAATTAAAAAAACATGGTAGCTCAGAAAGCTGGCCACACAGGCTATTTAAACCAAACAGGCGGTGGCTAGGGGATCCTTCTGATTGGTCAGGATCTGAATACTGGATAGGTTCGTTAAATGTCACAGGGAAACAAGGGCCTTCTGGGAAAACAAGGACTTGATGGTAAGCCGACAGGCAAGGTCAGTGCCTCCCACCAGGAGGGGGCGCTGGTCCTCACAGTCCTAGTTTTGTAATTATAGAAACGGCCTTTTTTTGTTTTTTGTTTTTTGTTTTTTTTTAAATAAAATTAACTGATTTGTTTGTGGTCAAATCACCAGTTAATAAGAGAATCCAGAACAAGTGAAGTTCAGTATCTTTATATGACAAATCACACATGAGTCCATGCAAAAATACACATTTATACAGTGCGCTTGGGAAGTAGACAGACTCAAATTTAAATCTGTCTGCTTGAGTTTTGTTGTCTCAGGTCAATTTCCTAACTTTTCTGAAGTGGACGATTTGTCTGAAAGGTAGGTATTTCTAAGAAACTGAAATTTCCAAAGGGGGTAATGGCTGTGAGGTCTTGGGGTAAGGTGTGGCACACAGTGGATGGTTAGCAAATAGGATTCCACAGTAGTTCTTGTAAACCTGTTCAGATATGGGAATAAAGGATGAAGTGGTGACTAGAGATGAAAAAATGTGCTTCAGCTTGATGTTCTACGTGTCTATAAAGAACTTGAAATATTCTGATTTTACTTACTTATAATTAATTAATTATCTCTAGCCCACCTTGGCCTAGAACTCATACCCAGGTTAGTTTTGAGATCGCAGCAATCTTCCTACATCTCCCTCCACAGTAATGAGATTATAGGAATATCTAGGTGACATTCTGATCTATTCATCATTTAAAAAAAGAAAGAAAAACAGGTTGGTGAACATGGGTGATCGAGTTTTTTGAGTTTTTTTGAAAACCTTAAAGATTTTAAACCTTTAAACCTTAAAGAAGTCCTTTGTTTTCAGGCACCCCAGGAAACACCAGAAGATGGGAGAGCAGCCATTCCAAGACAAGTGTTCATTCTCCACAGAACAAATAGAAATGGGGCCACATATAAAGTAATCTCTGGGTTTTCTCTAGCACTGTTGGAATTCTCTATGTAGTCCTAGGTGGGTGCCCTATAATGGGATTTCAAGGCTGTCCATGAACTTCTAGGTGGGCTGAGATTTATGAATTTCTCACTGGGGCACATTCGTCAGGATCAGTTCAACTTGAAGCTTCCACGACAGGTGAGGAGTGGTCCACATCTTGCTGTATGTTTGATGCTCCGTAATGACAAGTTTGTTTGTTTGTTTGTTTTGTTTGTTTGTTTTCTCCTTTTCAGACGCAACTAAATAAAGTTAAGGATTACTTCATTCTTATTCAGAGCAGTTGACTGGATCAAATGATCACTGCTTTCTCTCTGCCTGTCTGAGGCCCTATTTGTTTGCTGGGAAGGACTCTGATAATTCAACTGAATGTCTAACACCTCATGCTGACAAAGCAGGGCAGCCTACTGCGGTAGCTGTTGCAATGGCTGCCCTCATCCTGCTCACAACTGACATTTCCAAGGCAGGATCTGATTACAGCAAGCAACTTGAAATTAAGGGCATGGAGATGAAAATACAGGGGACAGACGCTGAACAGGGCAGCGAGGCAGTCTGCAGTGTGTTCTCATTTCAGGCTCGTAGAAGCAGGCAAAAGACGCGCCTCTGTATCTTCTGGGTCTGAAAGCCTTTCCGATCTGGTCAGCTCAGCGGCGGTGACACACAGCGTCAGCCTGTGGGGATCCCCTGAAGTGCCTAACGTCTCAGAAATACTTAAGCTCAGCTAGCAGAAAGTCTACGAGAAAGCAAAATGGGAGATGCTACTTAATCTGCCATTTGGAGAAGTTTCAGAGACCAGTCATTGGTCTGAGCCCATGACTAAACTACATCCTAGTTTAGAAGTGTCTCAAAGTTTTTGACCTTCAAAGTATTATTTATTTCTGCTTATATTTCCTTCTCCATCTTTTTTATTATGATTCATTACTAAGTTGCTAGCTATTTTTCTCCAGATACCCTGAGTATGTGTCAAGTTTTTCTCACGAATTCTTCAAGCCCAGAGAAGATACGTAATAGCCATAATACAGGAAAATGGAGAGTACATGCCTGCGATATTTTGTAACTTACAAAGCACTTCCAAATATACAATTGTAATTTATCCTGAGCACAGAAGTGGTGTCCAATCCTCCGCCTCTTTCCCAAAGTTTCTTTATGCTGATGATGGATGAGTTGAGACTACGTCTTTAGAGGTGAAAACAGTCAAGAGATAAAGGCAAGTGAGAAGCATTAGGCTCTCTATGAGGGGGTGGGGAGGGGCTCCAGGAACAAAGCCTGTTGGGTCACTGTACCTACCATTCACGTTGGATAAGGGCAGACTGTGTCAGACCTCCATTTCCTGACATGCAGAATTAGACTAACCCACACCACCGGACTCCGGTGGAGTTACTGGAAGGGTCCAGTAGACCTGCCAAGTGCAAAACAAATACTCATTTTTTTTTTCTGAATTACATTTTCTCCAATATCTGTAACCTCAACTTCAACAGAGGACTCCATCTACTAAAGAGTAGAAAAGACAACTTTTTTTTCCACTCCTAAGAGCCTGTTCTCATGGTCTCTGAGTCATCTTACTTATATCATAACCAAAACAGATTTTCTGCATCTCAGTCTAGTGCAACCAAGAGAAAAGCAAAAAGCCTGTATGATCTTCACAAATATGGCTTTTCCTTTAATCAATTAATTAATTTTGGAGTACTGGGGATTGAATCCAGGGCCTTAAAAATGCTAGGCAAACACTTTGCTACTAAACAATTAAAAAATTTTTTTTCTTATAGTCAAGTCTGCAGACACCTACATCTGAATCACACGCGTGCTCATGTACATTCCTGACTCCCACGTCACAGTTTTTACTATCGATCCCGAAGCTCCAGGGTTGGATGCAGGAATCTGCAGAGTTGGACTAACACAGATATGCCGTTAATGTTGGAACTCAGAACTTCCTTGTGGGGAAAAAAAATCTCAATTTGTAAGCAGCCATTTCTTCACCATTTCTCCCAGCAATAACAAGATTTCTCTATCACTTGTCTATTAGAAACAGGCGCAAGGGCTTGTGTGAAATAAAAGCAGCCCTCTGCTGTTGTGTGCTTTCATTTTCGAAAGCACTTTGAAGTAATATTTTTCTTAGCTTCCTTTAATTGGATGGGACATTCACAAAGGAACCTCAGAAAACGTTTTCCATCCCAAGTTGTTCTGGTCTCTGCTCAAGAAATGACCTTGCAAGTTGTTAAATGACCGACCAGCCATTCCTTAAAAGGAGGTTTTAATTCATCTTAGACAATACTACTGAAATCTCAAGGTGTTCACAGCAGTCTGTGTTATCTTCTGAAAGAAAAGGTAAATATTTTGGCTCTGGTGTCCAAAGAATATACAATAACAAAATATAACCTCAGAAACGATGGCATGTTATCTATTAGCTTCATAGGAACACAGAACCAAAGTGGACTAAGTTGAGATTCATCTGTGGCACTAAATCTTTGAAATTGGCATGGGCTAGAAGCATCAATGGAACAAGTAAGAGTTTCCTGGCACTTATATTCTTTCTAGGGAAGGAGAGTGTAAAGAAGGGCCTAACTGTGATATGTTGAACCTATAAACTGGCATATTCTAAGTTGGAAAGAATGATTAAATGTTTTACTCTGAATATACCATATTGAGTTTCACAACACCAGGTATGGAAACGCTAGGAAGCTGTCCACATAATCACGGACACTTATGGACACTTTCCCATGGTAGTTGCCATCTTCAGTTAGAATTGATTCCTTGTTTCCCCAGAGGGACGATCCTGTCCCCGTGTCATTTCTGACCTTATTTCACAGTTATGCCTTTGTTAATGATGCTCAGAAAAAGCAGCCAATTGAAAGATTTGTTTTCTGTTCCCTTTTAAGTGTTCTAACTCAGGCAGTGAAACCAGTTTGAACTGGATGGAGTACTAAATCCCTTCTCTGGAGTCACCCAGAGTCTATGGATACTCAGTTCGTTTGCAAGACTGCAAACTGATATCTGTGTGTACCAGCCAAAATGACATCCTATTTTTTTTTCTTTGCGATGCTATTCATACTTCTATTGTAATATAATGCTAGGAGGAAATTCTGCTGTAAGATTTTTGCTTTTGCTTTTGGAAGAACACACAGTTTATGGCAGTGGAGTCTTTGTTGTTTTGCTGTTTTGAAGAAAATAAGCTAGCAGAAAGCAACAGCAAAGATTAAAAACAGGACAAGTCTGTTTTTAATATCTGTATATTTAATATCTATTTATATTTCCTTTCATAGCTTGACAGCATTTCACAGAGAACTACTTTTTTATTTTTTCAGAAACTGTCTATCAAGACTGCAGAGGATGCTACCACTGGGGTCAGAATTAGTTTGGTAGGTGTGTCCTGGGTTTGATTTAGTTTTTCATATTTGTTTTTGTGCTCAAGTAAAATATTTCCATAGAGAAAGATACTTGATAATATCTAATAAGTTTTAACTTCACATGGGTTAGCTAATTACTTACAAACTACAGCCATGGCAGCAGTTTCTTCGATAAAAGAGCACCATCCATGTCCAACCACTGTAGAAATGGGTTCTATTTTGGTCACATCAATGTTACCCCTCTGAATAATGCTGAAGAAATCCCAGAAGCAAACACAGTGCAAACTATGTAGCAAGCTGCAGAGAGGCAGCTTCTGATCATAATTGAACATGAATAAAAACAAATAAATCAAGAAAGGAATCCTTCCATTTTTGATGACCTCTGGGTGTCGGATTTAATACCAGATAAATAACAAACTTGCAAAAGAAAGTGTCCAGCTTTGATGAGAGCGGCAGTAAAGCCCGCAGTTTCTGGGAACCCTCACGGGTGCCAGGATCACAGGACTCGGTTTTGAAATCTGGACCGTGTATTAGAAGCGGCTAGTGTTCCTGACTTGAGGTTCTTGGCTCCAGTGCTAGCTGAGCGCGCACATAGCATAAGTGGACCATAGCAAACAAGTATTGGGCCACTCCTCACAGCTGCCGGCAAGTGAGTGGCTCTCCTTCAGGGGATTTGTGAAGAGGGCAGTACCAAGGGAGAAGGCATGGGCTAGGAAGAGGAACGCCAGGCCTTGCCTGGAGGCTGCAAGTGTTGTGTGTTTTTAAATATACAAGAGGATTTTGGAAAGTTGATTGGAATTGTAATCCCACCGGAAGCCTCTCTTTCAGGGCAGAGAATGCTAGCACGAAAAGTTATGCTTAGTTAGTCGAGGTTAACTGGAATAAAGACGATAGTTTGGCAAGCATCTCCTGGTACAGCTCATCTCCCTCCCGCCCTCCGGCCACTCTACCTTGCACCACCACTGTCTTTAGAGACAAGACACCATTCACCCGGAAAGGCAACAGCTGAGAAAAACCAAAGCAGCAGCAGCACCAACAAAACCGAAAAAACATCTCTGTCCATCAGGACCTAGAAATCTCTACCAGGAGTATATGTTTCCGTTGGTGTTGCTACGTAGTCTATGTCCAATCAAATCACTGCTCTCATTGGCCAAGTAGGTGTGAGTTACTTTAACAATCCGACAGTACTTCACAAACCACACTATTTCAAATAAATGCTTTTATTCATGCATGTGTGTAAGGTTTAAGGAGGGAGAACAATTTGTGTGCTTTTTCCCTAATATGTTTAACCTATCTTCCATGTATAGACATTTAAACAAGGCATCTTACCCAATCTGCAATGCTTAACATATATGAGACTGGACACATGCTTACTAGTCATCTTTTCCTATCATTTAAAAGAAAATGCCTCTCATTATTTGAAAGAAAAACCAGGACACTGAAAATGATTTTCCAAGCAGCCACATCAGTTTTAGGAGCTACACAAGTTGTTTTGCTGTTCATCAACCCTGACTCGTGCCTGGGACGTTCTCATCTCATCATCCAGTTCAAATCAGGGGCAAGATGCAGTGGAGCTGGGCAGCTGTTCTGCCAAGCAGATAATCCCCTAATGGCCAGTCAGCATTTCCATCCCCCAAAGTCACACTGACCTTCTGCTTTTATGTTTGTGCAAAATAACCTTAGAGATGCAGAAAGTCCTGCCTGGGGTGTCGTCCCTCTCCATCACTGACTCCGGTTCTAGTTTCCTTTTGCAATGTGAGTCCTGCATATTTGTGACTCTTCAGACATTTTTGGAGTTAGGACACCATTTGCATAATTCTATTAGAAGGCTTACAACTCAGCTTTGAAAAAAAAAATATTTGAGAAAATGCGATGTGGGAGAAAAGAAGTCTTATCTTTTGGTCCAGAAGGTATTTCCTGGAACTAAGCTTGTTAATGTTAGGATTGCCCGCTAAACACCATGGGAAGGGTTTCTTTTATCACTTTCAGTCTGCAGTGGGTTGAAGCCTGAGATAGGGAAGGATTTTCTGTTTCACCGTGCTGCAAATTTGGAAACTAGAGTCCAGGGTACAGTGGCAGCCACACAGCTGCGTTCTGTAGATTTTTACAAGATGTATTGGTTCCTCTCAATTGAGGACAGTTTATTTTGGTGTCATTATGGAACCTGAGGAGATCTTCCCTAGATCAAATAAATCCGAGGGCTTGTCATCATGTCTATTTTGATCAGATGACCTGCCTATCTGTCACAGGCTGACAGCCAGTCTGGCAGACGTTTCTTATATTCAGCTTCTGAGAAGGTATTTAATGAACAAGACACCTTCAGCTGTGTAAATGCTACCAAACCAACTGTAACTAAAATGTCCTCTGTGTGTCACACGGGTCTGCTGCTCCAGGAGCCGAGAACTTCGTGTTCTGATGACAGCATGCCGGAGGGGAAGCGTGAAGACCTCTGCCTCTGCTGCAGCTGAAGAGCGCGCAGCTCCAGTCCAGAACCAACCGGAACCCCAAGCCTACCTAAGCTCTCAGATTTTTACATCCCACCCAGAATCACCCAGACAGATGACTTTGTTTTTATTCCCCAGGGACCTGAATGACTTTTTAGAGTGTTAGACACTTAGGTACATAAACAAAGGGACAATTTGATTTTTGAAATAACATAAATGTTTAAACTACTTTGATAACAGACGTGGATTTTCTTCCTATGTGCTGCACTGAGTATGAAGGTCTGAATGGACTTATTACAATGCACATGCCTGGTGTTCGTTTCCATGTCTGTGCCTACAGGACACTTCAGTCGGATTATTCTCATAAGCACCAAGTAGCATTTTCCCCCAACAGTTTTTTTTCTAACTATTTGTGTACAAAACACTTGTTTTTCAATCTATACCATTTTCCTGGGCCCTACCTGCATCTCCCAACTAACTTAGAACCTTTTCCAAATGGTCCTGTGGTTTCTCTAACACCGACAGCCTTACACTGCAACCCCTGTTTCTGACAAGTGACCCTTCTTTACCGTGCTTTACCTATTTGGACACCAGACCTCAGGTCCCAATGAATTAACCTTCAATTTATTTAGACAATTGACTGAATATCTAAATAGGTGAAGGAAATTTAGGAATTTTATTTACCAATTTACAAAATAAATTGAATAAACTTATGAAAATTTAGAGAAAATTGTCCTAAGTTTATTTCTCGTTATCGAAACAGATCCACATACATTAAATTAATTATTTTAATTTAGTCTCTTTAAACGAATACACGAGGAGAGTTCTACAGCCAGGTGGTGGTGGCTCACGCCTTTAATCCCAGCACTCTGGAGGCAGAGACAGGCAGATCTCTTTGAGTTCGACGCCAGCCTATTCTAAAGGGTGAGTTCTAGGCCAGCCAGAGTTACAACAGAGAAACCCTGTCTCGGAAAAACAACAACAAAAACCAGAAAAAAAAGGGTAAAAGGAGAGTGGTTCCCCTGTTGGTTGCTCCAGGACAATGCAGGGCTGCTGTTTGTGCCTGAGAGCTTCTGCAGGGCGGTGGTCTGTGGGTCAGTAAAATTCACACCGTGAAGAAGGTTTGGAAAGAAATGGACTCTGCTTTTCAGATTGATGTCTGAGATCTCTGTTCTTCTTATGTAACACAAGGCAAAGCTATGTCTCTGTACTTTGGCACAGGGCAAAAATGTGAGGTGTTCAGCCAAAATTGCCACCTGAGGACACATAGAACAAAGAAACACAAGTCCTAATCAGATTAGAGCTAATGAACCAGTCTCCAGCCTGTTGTGATCTCCAGAAATGCCAAGTCATTCCAGCGAATAAACAGCGGCGCCAACCTTAGAGAACAAAGCGTTTTCCTAATTATTCACATTCTTTTCGCAGCTGTAATTACAAGATAGTTTTCTTTGTCTATTACAACTTGCTCCCCATGCAGGTATGTCCTAAAGCACTAGTCTCTCCCATCCTTGAAGATAGTTATGAGTGTCACTAAGATGGGAAAAGTCCTGCCTACTGTATAAAGGACAATATGTTAAGACCTCACAGGGACTCAGAGAAGAGAGGCAGTTCAAGGTAATTTTCATTTAATTCAATAACTGGTGGCTAGCTATAAAACATATACACAATATTAGGCATTATGTGGTTAGAAGAGAGTGCCAGAAATCTCTCAGTTGATATATCTCTAGATTGATCCTGAAGATGAAGTTTTAGCTTATTTCTAATTTTACTTTTTATTTTTCTTTCTGTATTCAACTCACAATGCATCCCGACCTCCCCTCCTCCTCTCCCTCCACTCCTCCCAGCTTCCCCCATCTCCCCTCTCCCTCAGATCTACCCTGAAGATGAATTTTTAAAATAACATTTTTTCCCCAGATGATTAGCAAAACAATACACTTTTTAAAAAAAAAAAATTCAGAGTTGCCCCCAGTCTCATCATCCTGGGGTGCACACTATGGCAAATACTTATAGGAACTCAACTCTGGGTCTTTACCTTATTTTAGTTACAGAATCATATCTCACCGCAATCATTTGCAATTTTAATCATATATGCCTACTCTATGAGTTCTTCCTGTCAGACTCTATTCTACATTTTTAAAGGGGCCACACAGTATATTCTGACACATGTGGTGAATTGTCAGAAATTATTCTTGGATATACAGTCTCAGTGTTTTACCAGCTTTGGGCTGCAGCTGCTGGTGGCAAGCTAACTGAAGCAGCTGTCCCTTAGCTGGAGTGGAGTTGGTCCTCTCCCTGCTGTCCTCTATATCCCCTCTAGGGGATGCAAATGCAAATTACTTTGCATTTGGTCTATTCCACATGCAAGGCCCCACCATAGACCACTGTTTTATACCTGCCTACTATGCACATTTCAATACACTCTGTTCTGAAGACCGTACTGCCCACTAAAAACACGTATCACCCCCTTGTCCAGCACATTTACTGTATGCACTCTATATATTAGCCACTTTACTATCTCTTTTACGAAATTAGCATCACAGCACTGCAGGGCTTGTGGTCAATTAGTGCTTATTTTACTTAATAACATCCTCCTTACACAAAGGTGATGATTCAAGGAGACACTGGGGTATAAAACAGCACTGCCAGGGATGTGCAGGGAAACACGATCTATAAACACATTGGGAGGACATAGGTGGTACCCACAATCTGAGGTAAGCACCGTGGTTCTTGGACTACATTCCCTGTGGATAAGGGGATGCCATCTGATATTTGGAAAGGAGAGAGTGGGCAATGATCTTGGCCTCAATTCCCTTGACAGGTCTTTTCTAGAAATCTGTTTCTGCATAGCCCTGGGCAGGTTAGGTCATGCTATGGCAAAAAAGTAAATAGACACATAAATACATAAATAAATAAATAAATAAATAAATAAATAAATAAATAAATAAATAACCAATCCTAAGTCTCTGCCACTCAGGAAAATAGTTTACGTATTTCTTGTCTAGGGAATGGTGATGGGTGTCAGGGACTGCCCTCCATTCACAATCCAGTGGCACAGGGTCCTTCCACCCACAGCGTGCCATCCGGTGTGACAAGGCTGCTGTCAGCCTTGACTACAGAGGATTCATTTGCAATGGCAGCAGTTACTCCAGAGACTCTTACTTCAAAAAAAAAAAAATAGTATTCAGAATACATGACCATTTCTCACAATGCCCAGTCTCAAGTGGAGCATCTATATCACTCTCTCCACAGCTCCGGGACATGGCAGAAGAGGAGACAGAAAGAACGTAAGAGCCGGAGGAAGGGGTGGAGTATCGTGGAATACCATCCTCTGGACGTGATATGGTCATTGCATTCTTGAAATCTTAACATCTGTGATTACCTGCAAAGACCTGCACAAGATTGGGGCAGTCCTCAAGAGGTCCCACTCCTTCTTGAGAATTTATCACAGTTACTGGTTGCTAGGGGGTAGAAGAAGAAGAACCAATAAATACATTAAAAAAAAATACTCTTGCCAAGCAAAGGCAGATGAACTAATTCCAGTTGATTTGTAGCTGCTTTTCCATTGCTGAAGCAGACCTCCTAAGCTAGAGTTCTAAAGGTGGTGCCTGACACACAACAGATTTTAAACCTAGTGATACTCTATTGCTTAATAGCCCATGTCCATCCTTCACACAGCATTTTGATGGTGATAACCACAGCCATGCTTCAGACCACACCAGTGCGGTGTCAAAGTCATGTATCTGTTTTCCTTGTACTCAGCCTCCTTCTGTTTGCTCAGGGTCCTGCAGGTAGCTGTCTGGCCAAGTTAAGCGTCAGGGTGTGGGTGATGCCTGCTTCTGAGCCATCTTCCAGAAAACCGTGGGTGCTTTCGTGTCAAAGGAGAGGTGTGCCATGGAAAACAAGCAGGCGGCTTGCTACGTAAAGGATCAGACTTGCTTGGGGTCATGCTTCAGAGTTGTATATTTTGAAATTCCAAAGCCATAGGTTCAAAATCTGCAGATGTGGGCTGACTAGTAAGGGCATTGGCTTCTGGGAGTGGGACTTAGCCACTTGTGATTCTCCAGGTTCTGAGGGCTGGGGCTCCTGAGCTCTCAGGGTGGGCCTCACTTCTCTTCTCTATACATGTTGCTGTTGTTGAGTGCTTTGTCAAGTTCTTCTGTATTTACTTTCATGTAAATACTTTATATGTTAACTTCCTCTACTTCTCATATGTTCTATTTGGATGTTTGATGAATATCTCAAAGTTCTGAAAACTGCAACCTTTAATTTCTGATTTGTTATCTGTTATCCTCAAATCTTAGCACATCTGCCCATCTACTTCTTACTTAACCTCAAACTCACTTTCAGATCACCTCAAACCAATTGCATCCAGACTTGGACAAGCGATACGAGTGAATCATTGTTCTGTGGCTTTTCCTAAGGATTCATAAAGAAAAGCTTATTCACCCTAAACGTACAGGGCACTAACAGATCAAAGGGAGGATTCTATTCAAGTCCAACCTGACGAAGAAATGAGTTAGTCATAGGAACACGGTGAAGTCAAAGACAGCTACATGCTTGGGAAGTCCCTTGGGGGAACTTACAGTTGCTAAGGAGTCCCACCGAGAGCACGGATGCTTCAGGACAACCTGTGTCACTGAAAAGATCCCCTGGGTGACGTACAGGTAGCTATTCTACCAGAGTCCAAACTCAGTCAATTGTTTACACCTTATATAACATTGGTGACGGGAAGGATCTTGTGAGGCTGCCACGGAGGCTTGTGAGCTCTGTCTGAGCCCATAAAGTCTGGGAGCCTTGTAAAATTCATGAGTCTCCTCCCCTCCCTAGGGACTTAATAGGTCAGAGCTTGGGAGAGTCTTGTGAGCACAGCTGCCTTGATTCAAGGCTGCAACGCTCACACCTGAAACAGCTATGCTGCCACAATCAACCCTTAGGTCCCCTCAAATCATGAGATGCCTAAGTGCTTTCAAAATATTTGATGAATATTTGATAACATTCAATTTAAAAAGCTGATAAAATAAATGATGCAGAATGATCACCTGGTAGAAATAACCAAGACTCTTATGCTTTATTGAACTCCTATCATGATGTAGGTGCTTTAAATGACAACATATTCCTGCAGATGGGCATTCCGGGTGGAAGCAGGAGAAGGCTCATAGAGCCAAGACTTTTACATAGTTTAGCTTTATCGAGCAGTTACTGACTATGTGCTTTATGGAATGTCTTACGGCTATGTAGGCGTGCTGCCAAGTGTCCTGGATATATTATCTCTTTGAACCCTTATCGGCAAAATATAGGAAAGATTTTATGCAAAATTTGACTGAAGTCAAACGGCCATGAAGCGATGGGATTGATACTGGGATTCTAGTTCACTTGGCTTCCAGGGTCATTTGTTTACCTGCTGAATCACACAGCAGTCTCCAACAAGGACACAATCAAAGAAATGTCAGTGTCATATGAAATACCACAGTAAGTGATCTTTGAAGGTTTTTTTTAGCATTTTCATAAATATATGAAACATATATAATATTTATATATGTTATATAATATATTACATAATATTATGTGACATATGTAATACATATATGTATTATGTAATTAATTATGTAATTGTGTAATATGTAATACATAATATTATGTAATATAACATATTATATATTTTAATATATAGCATGATATCATGTATCATATCCTATACATTATTATAACATATAATATATTGCTATATAATACATATCATATTACATTGTTGTATTATTATATATAATATATTATTATGTGTGTTATATAATATATTATATATTATGTATTATGTATATTGAATATATATATTTATACATGCAAACAGCTCTTTACTTCTCTAGATAAACTTTCATTGAGGATATCTACTACTTTAAGAATGATTAAAAATAACTTCTTGAGTTTCAGAGAACATTCGAAAGTCTTCTAAATCCTCAAATAAATTGTGCTTGATACAATGGCAAATATCTCATATGGTTTTGTCCTTCCGCACACTGTGATATAGGGTACCTGTCTTCTTAGCATTTGAACCACACCAGCTGACACCCAGTGTAAGGATGTCACCCAAAAGCTGACTCACCACACAAAATGTCAAGAGTATTGTTCACAAAGCTTCAGGTTTACTGGGAGCTATTTTAAGTACCCTTTGAATAATTAAAAAACGACCTTATTCCAATTAGCATATATTTAAAAGGAGAAACATCAGTGCTAAAATTCCTACTTGTATATGGCTCTTAACTTTCTTCGTTCTATTCTGATAGCTCTTCAGTTGTACGGAAATGGTTTTGTGCTGACTCCTGCATCCCAGTATCATTGTAAGGAAAGAAGTTAATGAAGGCGCCTCACTTAGTAAACTTTGCAATAGGAAAAGAGCTGGATGGTATTCACTCAAAAGAATAGGGAGACTCAAAGCAAAGGGAAGCAGCATCAGTTTTCTAAGCAACTCAATGTGGGAGTGATGTGACTGCATGGGAGCAATGTGTCTGCATGGGAACCAACAAGAAATCTTGATTCCTCTTCTTCATGCCCGTGCAAATGGTCTTGGTGTTCTTCGGCGTACATATTGCTTTCTCTCCATTAAGCCTATTTCAAGCTTACAGATGATCAATTCACATTCTGATCGGTTCCCAGAAATTATTACTTGCCAAGTGCCTACTGGCTACTGTTCTGTGCTAGAATTCAAACCCAGGGCGTCTAGCTCCACACTGCTTTCCAAGACAAGCCTCCTTCCATTCTGAAGATCAAGCCCTGCTCTGAACTATATTCCTAACTCTTGAATCTTTACGACAGTCTCACCCTACAGCTCACGCTGGACCCTACAGGGTAAATTAAGCCAGCCTGAGAAAGGCAAATATTGTATGTTTTCTCTCATTTGGAATCCCTAAATTTTATGTAGCTACATAATAATTGTGTACGTATAAAATGAAAGACGTACAGTTGTCTAGAAGTACAAAGGGAAGAAATTGAGGGAAGGGGTTCACTCCACATACAACATATGCTTGTATGAAGATTAAAAAAAATGGATTAATTGGAAATTTAAAAAAAAAAAGAATCTTTGCCTCTTTGGAAATCAACAGAGGTCGGGCTTAATTCAGATTCCAAGCTGTTTCCATAAGAAGGGAGTGGAATCAGGAAACCCAAATTTAGGTCAGGGGCAATGGGGCAGCCTTCCTGAGAAAGAAAAGTAATTATAGAAGAGTGTTTCAAAGAAAGTGATGGAAACTATTGCTAATGTGTCTGGAGGCCTCCTCGGGGGCAAGCTGCATGGCCACAGTTCCATGACTGAATAACTGCCACAGGGAACCAAGACAATGAGTAGGATCTATGGCCATGCTCCTGGCCAAGATAAACCAGGCTGATGTCCTGGCTGCTTTCCATGACCTGGTGCCTGAGCACCGCCCTGTGAGCACCCTGGAGAGCTTCACTTCCTACCCTTACCTGCTTCCTCACTCCTTTCCCCTCTCCCCTCTCCCCTCCCACCGTCCCAGCTAGGTGAGATTTCTTCATGAGACCATCTCACAGGGCCACGTCCACTCTGAACCTGAGCCTTGTCCGTTTTGCAAAATCGCAACATCCCACTTCCCAGGAAATTGGCTTTATTTTTGTCTTCCAGTAAACTTTCTGAGAATAAAGCCCAAAATCAAAATGAAGGAAAAAGCACTGTGCTGCAATGGCTTGGGTGGGGTTTGCTCCCCAAATCTCTGCATGCTGAGCGCTTGGTCTCCAGAGTGGTAACACTAGGATATGGTATGATCTTTTAAGAGGTAAAACCAGTGTGTGTGTAGGGGGGAGGGATTACTGGCCCCCCTCCTTTCCTGTGGCTTCTTATGATTCTAGGTGATCTCTTCTTGCATGGGATCCCACCATGATGCTATGAGAGCCTCACCAGAGACGAGCAAATACCAGCAAAATATCCTTTTGAAACCTCCCCCACTTGAACTAAACAAAGATTCAGGTATTATGTTATAGTAATGGAAAGCTATTACACACACTAAGAAGTTTTGCTTTTCTCTGCCCCATGTACCACCTTCTTCCATTACCCACTGTACATTATTGCTCTCTATTTGTATTATGTTACTTTATTTTGTTATACACATATGTACTATATACTTGCCTTTACTGTTCTATTATGCATCTTGCTTTCCTCCCTGTAATATAGATATCTTTCTATGATTATGTAGATGTATTCTCCTCATTCTTCTTGACAGCTATGGTGTGTTTAGATACACGAGTGTACTAGATTTCACTCAAGCAGTCTACGTGCTGAACTCTTCAGTAATTTCCAGCCTCTTCTATCACAAAAAGTAGTGTAAGAAATACCCTCCTGCATAGTCTATTTTGCATATGTTCAGATATAAGCAGTGGCTAGATTCAGAAAAAAGCCATTTGCTGGCTTAAAGAGTAAGTGTGGGTCTGGAGAGATGGCTCAGTCTTTAATGGCTAGGCTTACAACGAAAGACACAAGAGAAAATGTGCTGTTGACACAGTGTTGACACATGTGGTCAGTCTCACAGGCTCCTTCCATGGGGCTTGGAACACTTTGTTCTCTCTCTAGAAACCTATGAGAGTAATGTCTATTTCTCTGTAGTCTTGCCAAAGGAGTATGTGTCATACTTTTGCCAACCTGATAGATGACACATGTCATATAACTGTAGCATTTCGTATCTCTTGTCAAAGGTGTTGGGAGCCGAGTTGAAACACCATTACAAGATGGCGCCGGTTTCCTGCTTCCAGGTTCTTCTTGCTCGCATTAGGAGTAATTGCTCGCATTTGGAGTAATTGCTTGCATTTGGAGTAAACAAGTTACAGCGCAGGCGCAGGAGAGCAGTCCTTGCCGCCTCCCTCCATGCTAATGAGGGTCTGGACGACTATCCAATCATTGACGGTCACGTAGCCCTATGCTCTATATAAGCAGGGTGCTTTTTGCAATCAGGGTCTTCGCTTTCAACACTTAATTGAACGGCTGTCCTCAATAAAGCGTGAACCAGAAGAATCCTGTGTGCGGCGTCTTCCTTGCAGGCGAGGCGGGCGTCCACATTTGGTGCTGAAACCCGGGAACCTGACCATCAGTCGAGCACCGGCGGAGACCCCTGTTTTCAGGAGGATTCAGAACTGGAGCGCGGGGACGAAAGTGGATCCAGACTCTTTCTGAGAGGTATGCTGTTTTATGAGATTGACCCTGCACTAGGCGCGGTCATTTTTGCTAGTATGATTATTGTTGTTCTTGCTTGTTGCCTTTGTTTAAATTGTCATCGCCCAGTAACCACCGGGTCTCTTACAATCCCTTCTTGGGGTAAACTAGAAGGAGAATTGCAGAGAGAAAAGGAAAAGGGAAGTTTCCGTGCCGGTACATGGCCATTATGGCGTATGGTTAATAAGCGATGTCAAGAGAGGGTAAGGGAAGGACAGCGAATATTAGCAAAACATCAAGACAGCATGTCAGAAACAGAAAAGAGGAAGAGGCCTAAAAAAGATATAAAAAGGGTAGAAAAAGAGAAAGAAAAAAAGAAACAAATAAATAGTCAGAAAAGGGTATACCCAGTATTAGCAGAATTTGAAAATTTAACAATAACCAGTGATGAGACTAGTAGTTCCTCTTCTGACTCAGAAACCACAGACTCAGAAACTTCGGGGTCAGAAGAGACACTGGATACAGAGGAACAAACAGAACTAGAAGAGAAAGCTGCGCGCTATGAGGAAGAACGTTACCGTCCTGAGCCATACGCTCCGGCGGCTCCCTCTGTGCCCCCTCTTCTTAACCTGCCTAAGGCTAAGAAAAAACAGAGAGATAAAACCTCAAAAACTTCAATAGGAAAAACTTCCTTTTTAACAGACAAGGGTAGGAGAAAGATTGTTCAAGCTTTTCCAGTATTTGAAGATAATATTCAACAAAGATATCATCAACCTCTTGATCATAAACAACTTAAAGATCTTTCAGAGTCCGTTAGAACTTATGGTATTAATGCCTCTTTCACACAGGCACAAGTAGAGAGGTTGGCACACTTAGCTATGACTCCTACAGCTTGGTATAATACAGTAAAGGCTTGCCTTACCATGGGTCAATATCTGGACTGGAAATCTATTTTCCAAGATGCTTGTGGTGCCCAAGCAAGAGCTAATGCAATTCAAGGGCAACCACACTGGAATTATGACATGCTGACCTGACAGGGTCAGTGGAGTGCAGATCAAACAGCGTATCCAGTACAGGTTTACGAACAAATAAATAGAATCGCTATCAGGGCATGGAAGAGCATTCCTAATAAAGGTGAAGTATCAGGAAACCTAACTAAGATCATACAAGGCATGAATGAGCCTTTTTCAGATTTTGTAGCAAGAATGATGGAAGCTGCAGAAAGGATTTTCGGTGACCCAGATACAGCAATGCCCTTAATAGAACAACTCATTTATGAACAGTGTACCAAAGAATGTAAAAATGCTATTACTCCATGGAAAGGAAAAGGGCTTAATGCCTGGATGAAAGCTTGTCGAGAGATTGGTGGTCCGCTTTCCAATGCAGGCATAGCTGCAGCGGTGCTCGCAGCACAAAAGGATAGTAATATTACCTGTTTTAAATGTGGAAAGAGAGGACATATACACAGACAGTGTAGAGTAAAGACACCTAACATCTGTCCAAAGTGCAGAAAAGGCAGACATTGGTCTAATGAGTGTAGATCTGTAACAGATATTCAAGGTAACTCTTTGCTGTGGGGAAAACACCCTAGGGGGACTGGCTTAAGTGCCTATCACAGAAAACATGAGCCAACAATTTCTTACCAACAACGGATTAACTCACCCTCAGAGAGATTAAAACAGTTAGTACCTGCAGCTAAAGACAGCATTGCTCTAGACCTTGCTATCAAGGACAGAGTCATTGCAGCTGAGAAAACAGGTGAATTAAAAAGTACTGAAAAACAGGTATTTCGGCAAGCAACTATAAATGATCAGAGACCTAAGTCGAGATTACAAACAAATGGAGTTTTAATTAAAGGATTGTTAGACACAGGAGCCAATGTAACAGTCATTTCAAAAGACTCCTGGAATCCAAACTGGCCTCTTCAAGAGGTATCTATTCAGTTCTTAGAAACTGGAACATTTTCTCAGTTAAAACAGAATATAACAAGTGTCAAATGCATAAGACCAGAAAGTGAACTAGGAAATATAAGACCATATGTGGCAGATCTAGCTATAAGTTTATGGGGAAGAGACCTATTAAAGCAATGGAATGTACAGATTAACATTACTTTAATCTCAGAGACAACCTGTAAGATTCAAGATGCTATTGATAAAGATATTAAAAAATGTTACCAAAAACAATCACAGACTGTAAAGATTGTCCATAAGCAGGACAGAGCAGATATTGATAATAATTCTCAGCCTGTTAAAAGGTATCAATGGAAAGTCATTCCCCAAGAATTCTCAGATAGTACCACCTTATGTCAATATTTTGTACAAAAGCCACAGAAAGTTAATATCTGGTTTAATGAACTTACCATTGGGTTAACTACTCAAGAGTTAAATAATTCATTTCAAGCATTGAACGGTGATTCAGATTTAAACAGTCAAAAAAGTTTAACCAGAGCAACAGAAAAGGAGTTAATTCAGGTAGAAAGCAGATTACAGAATGCATATGTAAATTACCTAGATCTCACGGTTCATTGTATGCTTTCTGATAATTCCTCTACTGAGCTCATGATACAAAAGGAAGACAATATTTTAAAATGGATCATTGCAAAAAGCAACTCAAAAAGCTTGGGCAGAATCTACACTGCCTGTGTTAGAGTTTTTCTCTCAGCAGCCGCTTGGCTATGGCTGCTAAATAACAAGCCTCGCTATGTTCAGGAGTTTGGACCAAAAATTCAGCCAACTGGTCCTGGTCCTCCAGTAAATTGTTATTTGGTTTTATTACCTGTATTTGGAAGTTTGTTTATGGTTAATGTTTGAAAAAAGTTCCAAACTTCAGGTTGTCGTGGACTACAAAACCCATAAAGCATTGCAGTGGCTAGATGTTCCTGTTATCAGCCACAGCTACAACTCCCTTGACTGGCATGTTAAATGAACGTCCAGCAAGCAGGAAAAAATTATTGGATTTCAAATTATACATAATAAATAAAACTTCAGCTAAAATTTAAAAAAAAAAAAGGGGGAATAGGCGGCCCCAGTATGGGACCTAAAAGTACCATTTCCCTTATATTATTTACCCTAAATTTTTTGAATTTGGATGCTGCTGGAAGATCTGCAGCAGATAGACATGCTATGTCTACACAACCTCCACTAGAAAATGTCAAGTGGAAAGATGTATTGTCTAACCAATGGAAGGGCCCGGATCAAGTTTTAATAAGATCCAGGGGAGCTGTTTGTGTTTTTCCTCAGGATCAAGAAAATCCCATTTGGGTGCCTGCTCGTCTGACGAGGACGGTGAAACAGCCCTTAGAGCCTGAAAAAGATCAAGAACAAGATGAAGATCTTGAAAACACTACTAGCTCTACAGATGATCCTGATAAAGTGGCCCTCGATACGCATAGAACAACGATGAGGAATACTAACAACACTCCCCAAACCAATGCTGGTGATGCATAACGAACTCTAGTCTTGATCTTGCCTATTTGCCTTATGACTCTCAAAATAGTGGCTTGGTTTATGTGTGGTATAGGGGAAAATCGTACTATGGCAATTGGCTCAATTAGGTTGTGAATGGAGGATGCTTGGTTTATGTGTGACATCTGTTCAATATCATAATTATACTGTTGCTGCAAATTTGTCACGGGAACTTTCTCAATATCTCAAGACGGATTGGTCATCATAATTTGATGCTACTATGAGGGACCTAAGACTGGCCATTACACATGTCAATTCAACTCGTGTGGACTTATCCATGGCAACTGGACTCTGGGGTTGGATTAAAGATGCTACCATGTATCTCAAAGAATGGGCTGGTCTGGGAACTATGGGAATTATGATGATTGCTTCTGTATTAATATGCTTTTGGTGCTTTTGTAAAATGTATAGGCAGAGACAGCGAGATAATGCCATGATTATTCAAGCATTTGCTGCCCTTGATGTGAGACATTCTCCTGCAGCCTGGTTGGCAACGCTTAGACAGTGGGCTATCGTTAGGTCGATGGTTGGTGTGTAGTATCCAACCCTCCTTTTGATTGTTGAGCTGTATGTTGTCAGAACCAATGCGACAGAAGTTCATCTCCACCACATGTCTCCCTTTTAGACAATTTAGGGTATGTGGCCTTTGCACCTTGAGGACTTGCTTCCATTGCACCAAGAATAGGCACATCCCTTATTCGACCCAAGGTTAGCCTTTGCACATCTCAAGAGGTTCTCCTCATTGCACGAGATAAGGTAACCTGGGTATTTAGGACATGCTTAACTTCCTTGATCCTCACCTCCGTAGATGGAGGGGGTTGATCGGTGACTTAGCATGTTCCTTTGTCTTTAATATAAAAGGGGGAGATGTTGGGAGCTGAGTTGAAACGCCATTACAAGATGGCGCCGGTTTCCTGCTTCCAGGTTCTTCTTGCTCGCATTAGGAGTAATTGCTCGCATTTGGAGTAATTGCTTGCATTTGGAGTAAACAAGTTACAGCGCAGGCGCAGGAGAGCAGTCCTTGCCGCCTCCCTCCATGCTAATGAGGGTCTGGACGACTATCCAATCATTGACGGTCACGTAGCCCTATGCTCTATATAAGCAGGGTGCTTTTTGCAATCAGGGTCTTCGCTTTCAACACTTAATTGAACGGCTGTCCTCAATAAAGCGTGAACCAGAAGAATCCTGTGTGCGGCGTCTTCCTTGCAGGCGAGGCGGGCGTCCACAAAAGGTACAATCTTTAAGGGCCGGTTTAAAGTTTTTCTGTGTTCTTCTCCCTCAGGGAAGCCATTATTGGTTATTTTCCTCTTGAATTCTGAGAGCACTTGGGGGATTGAATATTACCAATAGCATTTTTGAAGCTAGATTTTTTTTTTTTTTTGAGACAGGGTTTCTCTGTTGTAACTCTGGCTGTTCTGAACTCACTCTGTAGACCAAGCTGGCCTTGAGCTCACAGAGATCTGCTTGCTTCGGCCTCCCAAGTGCGCCATCAGCCCCCAGCTTAAGCTAGATTTTTATCTTTAGATTTTGCCTGTGATAGTTTTTAGCCATGTTTTAGGTTTTGCTTGTTTGTTTTTTACTGTATGCATTTGATTTTATTATTATTTTCTTGTTAGGTTTTAGAATTTGAATCAGCGATAGAAGGTCTTTCCTATTACAGTCTTGTATGTTTTAAACAGGCTCACTGTGCAGATTAAGCTAACTTCCAGTTTGTGATATCACCCCATCTCCTTGAAGGTTAGAATTATAGGCACACACCTGGGTCCCACTATAATTTTGCAATAAATTTCACCTAATGTCCCTAAAGTACTTAGTTGGCTTCATTTTTTTCACGTTTAAATGCTTGCTCTACTAGGTATTTACCCTGCAATATGATATTCAGGGTAGCCAGCATTACCTTAATTCCTTGTGTCGATGCCATTTACAAAAGTCAATTGGGATGTTGACTTTACCCATCCCAGCTTCTACCTTTGCTAATTTGCAGTTTCTACTCTGTCCACTAGTTTGTCTGACTCTCTTCTGAATGATGGTAGCTACTCTTATCTAAGAAATAAGAAAGGTGAGCCAGGTAGTAGTGCTGGATGCCTTTAGTCCCAGCACTCAGGAGGAAGAGGTAGGCAGAGCTCTGTGAGTCTGAGGCCAGCCTGGTCTACAGAGTGAGTTCCGGGACAGCCAGAGTTACAACAGAGAAACCCTCCCTCTCCAAGCCCCCTAAAAAAAGAAAGAAAAAAAAAAGAAAGGTGGTTTGTACACAAAGAGGGTTCTTGGACCATAGGTCTGGAACTATGTCTGTGGCTTGCAGATAGTGGAGGTTTATGGTAGAGGATGGAACCAGTCTTATATTATTTGTCAATAGTTAGAAGTTTCAACATTTTTTCCTAGCTATTATTACTTTAGTCTTGTTGGTTTTATTAAAGAGAATTAATATGACAGTGAAGCTGATCTTTAATAGAGAAACATTTATATAGACCTCACTGGAACGCAAGGTTGGTTCAATACTCACAGATCTGTTTTTGGGCCTGTGGATGTAGCTCAATGTTACAGTGCTTCCCTGAGTTCTATGTCTAGCAACACACACACACACACATACACACACACACACACACTATTACCACTACTATAATAAATCATTACACTTTTGATATATGCCATAACATGAATAAATTTGAGGGCTTTATCTTAGGTGAAACAAGACAAGCACAAAATAATACTATATAATTCTATTTATAGAGTAGCCAAAATAATAAACACATTGTGGAATGGTGGCTCCTGGGATAGAGGTAACTGGGAATGGGACTTTCTTCCTTACAGTACAGTTTCAGTTTTACAAAATGAAGAGTTATATAGGTAGAATGTATAGAATATATAGATATACTTCTATATACTTCCATAGATGAAATGTGTCTATAGATTCTGAATATAAATGCAGTTAATGCCATTAAACTATACATTTAAAATTATGAGAGCAAACGTCATGTTTACGTATTTTGACACAAAAAGAAATCTCAAAAATCAAATCAAAATTACTATATTAGTATATTCAAATATCAATAAGATAGAATATAATCTTTTCAATCAGTGAAAAAATGCTTTTTTCATAATTAAAATTTTAAGCAAAGTAAAAGAAATGTTCAAATCTAATAACAGTCTTCCATAAAGACCTTGTGGATTATGGTATATATGTAGTGGTAAAATATTCATACTAAATGAGAAGACAGCCCTTAAATTTTTTTAGACTTATTTATTTTATTTTATGTAATGAATATTTTTGCTTGCACGTATATATGGGTACCATGTATATGCTTCATGCCCAAAGATGTCAGAAAAGAGCTCTTGATCCCCTGAAACTGGAGTTACAGATGGTTCTAAGCGGCCATGTGGATACTGGGAATCAAACTAGGTCCTCTGCAAAAGCATCTTAGCCACCGAGCCATCTCTTAAGCTCTCAAACTATCCCTTTTAATAGAAAACTAAATTAATGGTTAAATTCTTTTCCATAATCAGCAGCTCATGGTTCTAGTCCTCCATGGGGAGCCTTGGCATGGAAAGAAAACAAAAAACAAGAAATGAACTCACCAAGTCCATAGACTACAAAGCCAATGCATAACAGAGACTACATATTTACAGAAAACAATTGAAAATGGAATTTAGAAAGCAATTTGACTTGTACCAGTATGAAAACTCATAAAATATGAAGGACAGAAGTTTGCAAAGCACAAAAGCTTTGTTCTAAAAACTATAAGACACTATTGAAAGAAACACAAGCTGGTCTGAATAAATGTAAAGGTGCTGAGATACACCACACTGCACTAGTGTTGTTATGACCCACGTGATGAAACAGCAGAAAGACACAATCTAAGGAAGGACAATTTTATCTGGGTTCATGAGGAGATCTGGTCCATTGTAGTTGGGAAGACACTGGCAACAGAAACAGCACACAATGTCGCAACCATGGCCATGAAAATAAATAAATAAAAGCCAGGTGGCCACCAACCTATGGCAATCAGGAAGCAGAGGGGACTTGCACTGAAGGTGGAGTTTTCTATAACTCCTAAGGCCCACATCCAGTAACCAACTTCCTGTAGAGAGGTTGCATCCTCTTAAGGGTCCATCAGCCTCCCCAAATTGCATTACCAACTGGGAACCAAGTGTTCCAGCTCATGAACATGAGGGAACTGAACAGATATGCATGGGCTGAAACTCTGAATTGTAAAATCCCAGCTATTCTCATATTGACCCAAGACTCACTGTAATCCCAGCCAAAGTACCAATAGGCTTTATTAACCTAAAAACTGATAAACTGATTACAAAGTTTATATGAAAAATACAAAGGATCTGCCACGTTCAAATGAATTTGGGGAAAAAAAACAAGATTTGTGTGTCTTTTTAAAAAAAATTAATAGGGGAATAGTTCTGACAATCATAGCTGCAAACTAAAGAGAAAATAACCAAGCAACGTGAGAGGAAAGAGCAACACAGCAGATGGGGGATCTCACAGACTAATGCAGTGTGAATACAGACGCTTTTGTGCATCTGAATGGTTAGCTGATGGCGAGATGACTCAAACTGTTGCTGTCTGGGAGCTGTGAAGAGATATCATGACCACAGCAGAGGTTCAGTCATTATCATCGTGGTGAGAAGCATGGTGGCAAGCAGGCAGACATGGTGCTGGAGAGGGAGCCAAGAACTGATTGACAGGCAGCAAGCGGCAAGAGGATGTGGCTCTTGGACCTGGCTTGGGCTTCTGAAACCTCAAAGCCTTCCCCGAGTGACATACTTCCTCTAATAAGGCCACACTTCCTCTGACAAGGCCATACCTCTCGATAGGGCCACCCCTTAGCCACTGGGGCCATTTTCATTCAAACTACCACACATAGTTACAAAACAAACAAACAAACCACTCCGAAGCCCTTGACTTATTCTGTGCTATTACTGGGCTGTTGTTCGCATGGACATACAAATTTCTCAAAGCTCATCAAATTGTGCATTTACTGCTTGTACACACATTTGTCTCTATAATGTATAGCAAGATGAAGTATGGCATGGAGGAAAGGGAAGGGGAACAGAGAGCACAGTGGAGACCGCCTCCCTGGTGGAAATGGGTTTCCCCGTCCTTCTTCCTGCCATTCCATCTTTCTCCTCACCTCTCCTGAGCCAGGGCAGTTTCTCTGCTTAATGTTCCATTTGAAATTCTTAGGCTAAGCTCCTCGATTTGGCTGGTTTGAACTAATTGATTCCCAGATCAGAGAATAGTAAACTTCCAGGGGCTGTTTGTATTTATTAGATTCTTAGTTGAAAAATCCTTAATTATTAAGTTCTTGATATATTCTATATAATATCATAGGTACTTTATATTTTGTTCACCTTTCCAAAAAAATTAAGACCTTTCTATTATTTATAGATCCATCAGCTGACACTGAAACAGGTGAACTGCTTTGCCCACAGGCATTTAATTGTGCTAGATTAGGAAACAGCTCTGGTTTCTTACAATTTTAACCATTTAATTAACACTACAGAGAAACAACTCCACCATCACCACCATCCGCCCCAACCTTCCTACTCTTAACTTTCCCCCTCTCTTTTTGTTACCATGTTGTCTCTTAGTGAATGGTATTTACTCATTCAGATTTCACAAAGGTTTACCCGACTGTATTCTCTATTGTTCTATGGCCTTCGGAAGGAATTCAAAGTGTAGTGTGAAGACTGTCGATTCAGACAGGCATCTCTGTGAAGAAAGTGGCAGTGTAGGAAGGAGCAGCTGCCACAGCAGCATCTCAGACAGTCTGTGGGCACAGGAGGATGTAGGGGCAGGTTGCAGGAGTTAAGAGCTCACGAGAGAGATAATGCTTGCTGCAAGTCAGCTGGTTAAAGAGTAAGAGGGCGAGAACCCCACTGAAGAAGCAGCTGTGGCACCAGGAAAGTACATGACTGTTTGGAATTGTCACCCTTTCCATACGACATGCAGGTCAAGCTCCAGTGGGAAGTTGGGACTGTAGCATTAAACATAACACAAGTCACAAAAGACCTTGGTGCCTGCTTAAGGTGCTTAAATTTTCTCCTCAGGCAAAGGCATGGCATTCCAGGAGTTTAAGCGCCTTAAGCAAAGGGAATTCAATGCACCAGTGTTTTGGAAAGATCACATAAGCAGGATTATGGAGGAAGGAAGACTCAAGCTGCTGTTGCTATAACAGAGGGCTGAGGGAACAGAATAAGCCTTAGCCAGGGAAGGCTAGGGAGAGGAAGAGGGCTGGGTTGACATCCTGGCTCACTTTCCATTAGTCAGAAAGGGATTTCTTTCAGTTTATTGGCGTAAGAAGAAAGTGGGGTTCTCTGAGGGTTTCAGGCGTAGACCTAAGCAGCTTCTGCCGACGCTTCCTGAAGCAGGTGGTGCCCATCCAAGGCCTAGCCTTACTTTACACAGGACCAAAGACACACATTCTAGCTTTGTCTAACAACCAAACTGCATGGTAATCTACTGGTGTCTAAATCATGAGCAGAGGTGAAACTGTGTTATTCTTCAGCACAAGTAGTTTATATTTTTATTTAGTTCTTTGAGTATATCATTAGTGCCCTGTTAATAACTTCTGATACAGAGTTCCCAAAAATTATGACATTGGCTGGATGGCATGTCATTCTTCCGTAAAAGTCATCTTTACTGGCCACATGAAAACTACTGTTTTTCAAAGAATAGAAAACATACATGTACATAAATCTTTGCCTTTCCCCCCACTCTTTCCTTTGCCTTTTTCTTTCCTCTGCTTTCCTTCCTCTATTTCTTCCTCTCTCCTCTCCTCTCCTCTCCTCTCCTCTCCTCTCCTCTCCTCTCCTCTCCTCTCCTCTCCTCTCCTCTCCTCTCCTCTCCTCTCCTCTCCATTTTCTCCTCCCCTTTTGTCTCTCTCCCTCCCTCCTTATTAAGCCAGGGGAAACTCCCTCCCCACCTGAACTGAGTCCATGACTGACTCTGCTATGAGCATTGGGAGCTCTCAAATCTGGAGTTAGATAGACACATGACACTGAGGTTAGCAGTCTCATGGAGAGTTCCATCAAATACCCCTTTTCAGAACCTCCTGCCCTTCACATGACCCACGCTTCAACCTCTGTGGGTGGATCGGTCACATCCTCTCCTCGCTGGCATGCAGATATCACCTCATGGAAAGAAGTTTAAAAATAATTGTAAGCTCATTAGACATGGGAGAATCCTGGTGAGAGGAAGGACAGCACCTGAGGGAGTGTGGACATGGCAGAAGACAGAAGTGCCTGTTTCTACTGTTAAGAGAGAGCTTTAAGACTGCGCCAAGCAAAGGTGTTGGAGGACCAAGGTAGAGGGAGTTCAGGACGGAGATCTCTGCACTTGACTGGCATGAAATACATTGGTTGAAGCAATAAAGCAATTTAAAAGTAAACCTTCAGGTTACTTTTTATGTAACCTTATGTAACCTTTTTATATAAAAGTAACCCTTCAGGGGACTTTTTATGGCTGTTCTGCTGTAATTAACACTTGGGCTGCTGGAGAGAACAATGTACTGGGTAACCAGTCCTAAATCCAAATTATGAGTTTTTACTAGCTTGATCTGAGATTTCAAAATGGCTTTCTTCACCAGTCTTCAATGTCCTGACAGATCGCTTTAGCAAGACAAGTCCCTAAACCACAAGAGCTTTTAGGAATTTGTGGAGGGAACATTTGTGGGACACCTCCCAATATAAATTCATTTTATTATTGCCACTTATTATCGTGGAGAATCATCTCAGCTTCAAAGCACATTTCATTTCAAAAAGCATGACACGAGAAAAATTAATTCGTGATGAAAAATTTTTTTGCATAAACTTCTGTTATCTCTAAAACTACATAAACAGGGAATGTTCTTAATCTCCAGGGAGAATATTAACACTTCCTACACAGTTGTTTTCCAATCAGTTCTTGGGAAATGAGCATCACATGGAGGGTTAGCAACACTGTCAGAGCAGAAATTTTGACATTGTTTTGGTTTCTTAAAAATATCACAAATGTCTATTTTTTCCTCCCAGTGGGATGAACTTTGTGGCAGACACAATGGTATTAGATGTCATCTTACTCGATACTCAAAGATCTGAAAATTTGTCCTTCTTTGAAATATGGTTTCATTCTTTTATTACAATACAAGTATCTTTATGCTTCTTTATTGTTTGGTTATTTATTAATTTACTTATTTACTATATATGTGTATGAGTGTATGTGAGTATACGTGAGTTTATGTGTACCATGTGGGTGCAGGAGGGAGACCTCAAAGGTTAGAAAGAGGGCATCAGATCCTCTGGAGCTGGAGTTACAGACAGTTGTGCACATGTCTGTACACTGTGCATGCGTACGTGTGCACGTGCAAGTGCACACACACACACACACACATACAATCATACACATAATATAGGTACTGGGAACCAAACTCAGGTCCTCTGCAAGGACAGTATATGCTTTTAGCCACTGATCCATCTTTCCAGCTATGTAAAAATGGTTTCATTCTTATATCATGCCCTCCAATACCAAGAGCAATATTGACCAATTTTACTTCAGTTTCCATAAGTCATAAGCAAGGATCGAAAACTTATGTAAATCAAGGTCACTGGATATCAAGACCTTTTTGTATTTTTAGTACCAGATGGCAGCTGAAGCCCTGTTCTGGCAGTGTATTTGGATACCTTTCAAGTTTGGGGCTTTGTTAATAAAACAAACAATCCCAAAATTTCTGAATAAATTCAGAATAACCTAGAGCTTTGCCTCTAGGCAGGAAAATCTGACTCACTGGGGACAATTCAATAAGCAGCAAGTAAACCTGTGCACACAGCTCATATAACTAGACTAAATATGAATGGATTCAACATGAAAACATTTCCTTTCCATAGTACTAACTGGGTCTCAGAAGCACATCAGCAATAAGTAGCTATGGCTTAATTTCTTTAAAACCTGTATGCAGAGACTTTGCCTCCCATAAGACATAATAAACTACTTAATGGTCTACTCACTAGAGAGATCAATGTCTAATTTGGTAGTTAGAACACAGATATGTGCACACGCACAAGGAAACTACTGTGACTGATGGCCTTTGGTCTTTCAGATGATGGTTGACTTGCAGACTCCTAGAGGCAGGCTCATGTAGGAGCTATCCCAATATGGTTTGTAAAGAGCCCTAAAAGGAAGAACCTACTAGTTCAGCTGCCATCACCCAACTAGCAAGTCTCATTTGAGAGTAGGAAGCTAATTGTCCTTACATTACAGACAGCCATGTATGAACAACGTCCACAATAAGAAACAGTTGGTGCTGGAGTAATCAGGTTGGAGGCAAACCTCACTTTTTTTTATAGTGTTTTAAAATGTTATTTGTATTTTCAAATCTTGATAGATTAGAAAGTGCTCCCATATGAAGAAGTTTTGGCTATTTGAGCGTCAACTAACGTTTGTTTTGTACCAACTGTGCATTGCTTTCATCCATTTCCACATAAACTATGTGGTAGGAACACAATCTAAATCCCTTGAAGCCACAGACATCAGAACTGAAGGTGACCGGTATGTTTTAATCATGAGACCGCTCTATTAAAATCACTCAAACAATCATACAGTGGATTTTAGAATGTTCTACAATTGAAGATCACCATAATGCCTAATAGCATGTCATATCAAGTCTTGACGCATGCCTTCTTTCTCTACAACCTCTGACTTCTACCTTGAACTACCATTGGTAGGTCAGTCTTCCCAAAGACCAGCTTCCTCCCAGGAGTCTGCTAACAGCTTCAGTGGCTCTCCTAAACCTTCCATTGCTTTGTCTCCTAATGCCAGCTATAACTGATCCCCATCTAATCATACAACCTTCTCTCCTAACTCCCCAGGACAACAACGTCGCTCTTTTTAATTACCCAAATCTTGGTCTTTCAGTTTACTTTTCGCACTACTCAACACAAGACGTCAGCTTGAGTCCAACTTGCAAGCTATCGCAGGCCGAATATCTCTTATCTGAAACGTGTGGGACCGGAAGTGCTTCAGATTTCAGATTTTTGGGGGGTTTTTGAAATATTTGCACATACATAATGAGATATTATAGGGATGAGATGGGTCTAAATCTGAAATTAATTTATGTTTCTTGTATACTTCCTATTTGTCTGCCTGACTGTTTATCTATCTAACCTGAGGGTGATTTATATGCTATTTTTAGTATGCCTGAGTTTTGTCTGACTCACATCAGATAAGGTCTAGGTTTGAAACATCCTACTTGTGGTATTATGCCAACCCTCAAGAAGTTTCTGAGTCTTGAAGTATTTGGGTTTTAGAGTTTTGGATTGGAGTGCCTAACCTATATTTTTTAATTCCTATACAAACTTATTACATATACTTCTATTACCACGTAAGCACAGGTAACCTTGGATTATTTAAAAAGTTAACTCATACAGTGATAGTTAACCTCTCATGTCAGTTTGATGAGATCTGGAATCATCCGGAAGACAGGCAGCTGGGCATGCCTGTGGGGATTATTTTGATTAGATTGATTGAGATGGGTAGGCTCATCACAGTGTGATAATCACGCCTGCTCTAGACTGTAGAAAAAGGAGAATATAAGCAGAGCATGGTGTTTACACACTCTGCTTCTGGACTGTGGATCCAGTGTGAGCAGCTTCTTCAAGAGTATGCAGCCGTGACTTCTCCAACATGACAAACTGCAACCTGGAAATGTAATCCAAAATAAAACGACCTCTACATTAAGTTCCTATTGCCATCATATTGCCTCAAGGCCACAGGAAAAGAAGATATATATTTAGTATTTTTTAACCCTATCAGTGTCTTTTGCTATCTATTGTACTATTTCTTTTATATCTTTCCTAATACCAGTTGTGTATTTCCATATTGTTAAATTACACTGATGTGGTTTAAGCAGTCACTGGGCACTTATTAAATGAGAACAGCATGGCCGGAAAGGAGAAAAGTTCTGGTTCTAATTTTACCGTGTTTTCATGAGTTATTTTGGCTAAGTCATTGATCCTTATCTATAAAAAGAGCCAGTAAAAGGATCAACTGTTAATTCCAGATCCTTCCAGATCCAGATAGAAGGAGATGCTATATCTCCTTCTATCAGACAGTTTCTATCCCACTTTATTACTTACTTTATTATCATGGCTTCCCTTCAGAATTCTTATCCAGGGTAATTTAAGCAATTCTGTTCAGTACCCTTACCCAAACTCTACAGAAGGAGTTTACTTAGAGGCTTGGTCAACCTCACTCTTTCCCTTAGTTCTAACTTTGTTCTGGGCCCTCTTGGAAACTACCACATACACATGGCTACAGCAAACTTGCAGGGCCGGCAGCCATATGCAGGCTCTTTTGAATTTGACAGTCTGGCTGTGTGGCCAAGATGACAAACACGTCCAAGTAGAACTAAAGATCAGAGCTGGAGGGTAAGTTAATAATGCAAATGTAATAACATTAGCCACGAGCAAGAGACATGGCTGGGTTCTTGAGTACAGTCCAAAGCTCAGACCTCAAGATGACTGTCTGCTCAGGGAGTGCTCAGAGTTCAAAGTCTGCAGGAACAAAGGTAGAGGTATGCTCCTGTGAGAGAATGTGGGGCTCATATGAAAGAGGAGGCGCTTCAAGATCCAGCCAAGCTTTCCTGGTATTCACTTAGAAGAACAGCCTGGGAGATTTGGGTTCAAGCCCAAGCTGGCCTAAGCAATTAGGGAAAGAAGAGAGTCCAGCATCGGGGGTGGGGGTGGGGGGGTGTCAGGGAAACGTCCAGGAATTCAGGATGCCAGAGGGACAAGTGGAAGCTCTTCATTCCCTAAGCTAGATCCTACTCATCTAGCCAAGCCATGGTGCTGGGAGTGGGGTGGCTAATTACTCATGTCTCTAGTCTGCAGGGAAATTAGGCAAGGTTCTGTCTGAAAACATGTCCTCTCCATTCTCAGAGAGTTTAACAATGGCCTGCAGGGTGTTATCTCCCCCAGAGTCATCACAGCTGTTTACTGGCCACATCAGCGCCAGAAGAGAGTCACAAGTAGTTGCCAGGGCATGCTGGGTATAGCCTTAATGAGCACAATGGATTATTGGGTCATGTTCTAGATAAGCATTCCTTAACACACAGCAGGCATTAGTTAAGATGGACTTACCATCTAGGCCTGGATGTAGCCCACTGACTCACCCCGATCAGCCGCGGATCAACCAAAGGGACTCAACCACAAACCCCCCCCCCCCCTCTTCTAGCGACAGGTCCTTGCTTGCAGTGGAGAATTCCAGAAGGAGGAAACAGGCACTGTGAGGGGGTGGAGGATGTGGCAGGGATCCGAACTTTCTTGTTTGAGGAAGTTCTTAACAACTACCCATCTGCCTTCAGGGAAGAACACATTATTCATTTCAGCCTTGTAGACTGAGTTCTCATAACCAATCCCTGGTGTCAGCAATCTGTGTCCCCATGTTTCCTCATCAACAGCATGGTCCCCAAAGAGTTGCAAATGTCCCTTCTTAAATAGACCAGTGGTGGTTAGAAGGAGCCCATACCCACCATACTTTCTCTCCTTGGTGATTAATTATATCTTCTGTGGCTATTTAAATGCATCCTCTGAGCCAGGTAAAGGACAGGGTAATAATTAATCAGCAACAAGTAATTCTTGGGCACTTAATATCCTAAGCACTTAATCATACTTACAAGTGACTACTAATGAAGCTTATAAACCATTTAGCAGCTCTGAAAGTGAATTTCTCTGCAGGGTTAGAACGCATTAAGCTATTTCGATTTTTACCAAGTAAATATTATTCACGCTTTAATTCCTGGGCAAAGAGGTTCAGAAAATGAAGTTAATGTTTCGTTGTCCCTTCCTGAATCCAGCAATTGTGCATTCCTTCTGGGAGGCAAGAGCTCGGCTTAAACATTCTGTACCCCACTGCTGAGCGTGCTGTGCCTCCAGGACCCACTGCGTCATCGTCTTCATCGCCAGAGAAAAGAATAAGAATTACTGACCTGAAGGAAAATGAACACTGCGAATTGGAACCCTTGCTTAGAAAACAAAGTTTTCTTGTAAACCAGCTTCCTCACTTGTTTTTAAAATAAAAGGTGGGATGCTGGAAATTACTTAAGTGTAGGAGTTATGAAGAAAATCTTTAGTTTTGTACCTAATAGAAGTTCAACACAAGAATGGAGATGGTGGGGAACACAGAGAGTATAAACATCACCCACCTCTTCCCCAGATAAAGCTAACAATGCTTCATCGCTGTTGTTTGTTTTCAAAATCATTCTTTCAAGTCAGGAAGGGCTGCTTAGTAACTATTTTTCAAACTTTAAACCACATACAGCCTCTATTTCATATTGTTAAGAATGTCTCAAGTATTTTCAATTTACACCTACTTAGCACAGAGAAGGGGCCACTTGACCCCTAGTGGTGGAGTCTGCTGACTGCTTTGTGATGACTTTAGATTAGGGCAGATGTTGCCAGAATTCACTCCATGGGAATTTCATATACATTTTGCAAGAGTATCCTTTACGTAGGAGCCTAATATAGTTTAATGAGGAAATATAAACCATCCCCTCTCAGAAAGTGGGAGTTAATGTGTCTTGATGCAGTGTAGTCGTACAACTCAGCAAAGAAGACAAGGAGGCATTTTCATAGTCTCAAACCCTGCCAGACCTCAGCAGAGGGAACCACCACCCTGGCCAGCGCCAGACTCCATAGTGGAACCCCGAGCATCTGAGCTCAGGTGTTTTTATTCTTTCAGCACTCCTCAGGTGTAGATCATATAAGCAATCAAACATCCCTCACAGAAATCCAACACCTGCAGACAATACAAAACTCTAAGACCTAGGCAGCCCCTCACCCAACAGTGCACAAAAAAAAAATTCAAACAAAACTAAAAATAAACTTCTACAACAATGCAAGCAAGATAAATGACCTTCTTTTAGGGATTCTCTGTCTTGTGACCTCTCTGGGGAGCATGGAAAGCTTTGAAAAAGTTCATATTTCTAGATGTGAGCATAAAAATACCTTTAAGACCTTCACAGACAGGCTTTCCCTATATAGCTCGGGCTGGCCTCATACTCGAGATATACCCAAGTCTCCCGAGAGCTAGGGTGGCAGGTCCATTACTGCATCTGGCACAGCTCCTTACACGTTTGAGTTTTTTGTTATGTTTTACTCTCTTTTTCCTTTCTAAAGAAAATAAAAGTGATTTATGTGATTAAACTCAGCACCATCCAGGTGATTACTGGATTACAACGTCCTCTGAAGTTAAGACCTCTGGAAACTCGTCTGATTGGACTATGAATCGGGAGGCTCATGCCAGCAGGGATTTATTTCTTACAGTCTTGGAGGCTGGGAAGCCCATGATGAAGATAGATTTGGTGTCTGATGAGAATATGTTTCCTGGCTTATTAGAAGGTACCTTCTTGAATTGCGGAGCTGGCCCAGTGGGTAAAGCATTTGGTGTATATGCGTGAGGACTTAAGTCTGAACTCCCAGAGCCTGTGTATCACTAAAAGCCTGTCATGGCAGTGGATACCTGTAACCCCAGTGCTCCTACTGGAAGTGGGAAGTTGCAACAGGAGAATTCCTAGAAGCTCCCACCCGGCTGGCCTGGCTTAGGCTCTACAGCAGCAAGCAGCAAAGAGGCGCTGCCTCAAACAAGGTAGAAGCAGAGGACTGACATCCACAATTGTCTGTGGATGTGACTGACATCCCCCATCTCCTTCCTGCTATGTTCATACATGATGATCAGAAGCTTTCTTATGGAACTCTTTAAGAGCGATAGAACCAATCCAGAGAGCAGAGGCAAATTTCTTCCCTCCAGTCCCATCTCTTAATATCATTGCCTTGACTGTGAGATTTCTGCCTATGCAACAGTATCCCCGTTTCCTGAAGAAGAGAGGATCTGATTGCAATGTAGCTAAAAGATATAAGAGAATGTGATTGGTACCAATTTCCTTAAGATGATGGGAAGGGGGTCTGTGGAAGTAGTTGGGGCCACGGGCTGCTTACTGATATTTAACAGCCACAGAGTCATGCCACTGGTCGCACTCAGCTACTCTAGTTTACTTGAATTTCACTGAACTTGGTCTATGCACTTTACAGACTAAGTTTTGACTTGTATAGCTATAATGTGGGGAGGGAGGGCAACCACCAAGTCAACATGGGAGGCCTGTGAGAGTCTGTGTTTTCCTAAAAAAACAAAACAAAACACTTACTTAAGTGGAGGGAAGGGTATCAAAAAGCTTAAAGGTCCAGATAATGAGTAAAATGAGTATATATACAAAAATCTTAAGAGTAATGATATTTTAACTAATCGTTGAAAGCCCATTTCAGGCATTGACAGACAAAGCTCTAGAAACTTACTGTAACTGATGGAATTTGACTGAAATTTAAGCCCAAACCTTCACCAAAATAAAATCTTCCATATAACTATCATATATTTTGAACAGGCTCCTATAATTTGGTGCATACTTTATTGTTATATAACCTAAAATTCAGCTTGGCTTCTGTTATCTGAGTATTGAACAAGAACATGAAAATGCAAATAAGATTTTTGTTTGGTTCCCAATCCTTTTATAGCGCAATCTGGCGGCATTAGGGAGTGAATATAGTTTGAAATATGAATCGTCTCTCACTTGATTCAAATTAGATGAATTATTTTGCACATTTTGTGATTAAGTCAGCCTATGCAATTATTATCATCGTATAAATATAATCTATTAACTGACTCTGTATTCACATGCCATGCTGGACTCTCGGCTAAAATGAGATCAATGTGCCAGAGAGCATTTGGATAAGCTCAGTCTATCTCATTTTTCATGTGTGCAGCCTCGAATTTTAGCTTCAACTGTCCAACAGAAAGAAATCCTTTCAGCGAACTTCTGAGATTTTCTTTTGCGAATTTGCAAAACGAAATTGTGATCTTTCCTTAAAATTCCCTACTCTCTTTAAAAAAGGCAGTAGCAGTTCATAGTGTTTTGGTCTTAGTTTGGCTTAGCACTTTCAAGAATTGCTCAGAAATCCACCCAAAGACCTTTAGCTTGTGTAGAGGATGCCTGTTGCTACTAACAATATTGTGAATTAAGAGCATTTATTGTACATTAATTTCTTTTTACAATGGTGTGTGTGTGTGTGTGTGTGTGTGTGTGTGTATACATGCATTTGCATGCATTTGGACAAAGAGTAGGTGGGATCCTCTGGGTCACAGTTACAGGTAAACACTGGAGACCAAACTCAGCTGCTCTGCAAAAGCAGCAAATACTCAAGTACTGAGTCATCTCTCCATCTCTCTATTTTATAGGTTTGTTGTTCTCTTTGATGTCTGGATGACAGTAAAAGTTGAATTTTCTTGTTTCTAAGAGACCAGGAGTTAGATTTCCTGATAGACAAATAGGTAGGGAGAAGGGTCATGGCTAGATAACACAGGTAGCAAATTTCCAAGTTGGTCAGCTTCTTCATTGCCCTGTTGAGTTGAGATACAATCCTGACAGCTTAAAACAAAAGCTTTGTAGGCTTTTGTTAACCCAGTCCCCTGCTGATGGACTGGCTCAACAAGTTCATGGTCTGCCCAGGACATGTCACAGAACAGTTGTGGATCAATCAACCATCCTACCAGTCTTCAACCCTAAAGCAAGGGAGGAAAACCCTCCGAGACTTTAAAACCCCAAGCCCTTAAGAGACTCTGCATTGTAGAGTCTTTATCTGTGTGTATGTGACATGAGTGTGTTTTCTCAACTCTAATAAACACCGTTCTTCAACTGAGATTCTGTCTGCGGTGCCTGCGATTTCTCTGCTGAACACCTGTTGTACTTCAGATTTTTCCTGCCTTTTAATGCTTTAACTGGCAGAGAAAATGAGCCTGATCAAGACCCCTAGACTGTATCATTTCAAGATCCCTAGATCGGTATCATTTCTACATTCAATTTGGTATACTGTCCTGGTCGAAGTATAGTCAGTTACTGTTACTGCCAGTTATGATATGGTCTGGATTAGGCATCATTGAGTGGTTTTGTCATGTGAACATAGTAAAGTGCGTTTACTCATACCAAGATGGCTGGGACTGTTGATTTTCTCAGGACTGTTCTATGGATGTGGCTACAACATTGCACGGCACATGGCTGTATATGCAGAAACTCTGACCTCTGTCTTGTGTGAATATGCTCCAGGCAGCCCTTTCAGGTAACTGGGCATTCTTCTTTAATCTTATATGCAAACTAAGAACAAAAAAGATACTGTTTTCTTAAATTTGTATTTTAAAAGCTTGGCTCAATGAGATATTTAGAGCTTAAAAATGTGGACAAGTATCATCACACACACTGTCAAAAGGACACATCTGTTCATATGCTCACCTGTTTCATCAAAACAACAACACACATTTAAGTTTGGAAAATTGAGCAGCTCACCATGGCAGTTGAAAATTTTTCTGAAATTCAAACTTTCAGTTGCAATGTAAGATTTTTATCATTTAGAACAAACATTGCCAAGACTCTTCTTTTTAAAACTGAGAGACCTAACCCATTTTGTTCATTAAAAAAAAAAATTAATTGGGTAGTATACTCCTTTAATCCCGGACAGAGCTCAGGAGGCAGAGGCAGAGGCAGAGGCAGGTGGATGCCTGTGTTGAGGCCAGTCTGGTCTACATAGTCAGTTCCAAGACAGCCAGGGCTTTGTGAGAGAAGAAAGACCCTGCGTCAAATCAGCAAGCAAGCAAGCAAGCAAGCAAACCAACAAACAAAAAGAAAAAGAAAAAGAAAAGAAAAGAAGAAAGGAAAAGAAATAGCCAAGCCTGAAGAATCATAGTTTGTCATTGATATCTCCAACACTAACAGTGTCCTACGGAAGAATGGCAAGTTCAGCTTGAGATCCGGTCATACAGATTCATGTCCTTGAGAAAACTGACACCAAGCTTTAGTAGCCTTCAGGACAGCACTCTGAGCCACTCAGAGCCTTGCCCTCAAAGCCTGAGATGTATAAAATTAACACTGCTCACTGATTTACTTGTTAGACTTTCAGTAGCTGCTTTCCTTCAGCAGTGCTCTGTACGGAGCAGAGGAGGCCCTGGATGTGTGAAGTCATGAGTGAATGTGTATTGTATATTGGGCACAGTCATACCAAGGACTCTAATGGCTCAGTCCTATAGGAATGGCAACTGGCAAGTTTTCCTCTGGAGTCTGAGTGCAAGTGAGCAACCCGGGTGAACGAACAAGCAGCCACAGCTTCCTCTCTGTCCTAAATGCTGAGACTCCGGCCCTACAGAGCCCTCCTACTGATTCTAGCCAGCCCCTCCCTCTGCAACAAACATAGTAAAAAAAATGTCGGGATTGCATGTTTTGCACAATTTGATCCATGGCATTCTTTCCCTGTTCTAGTGTATCTTCCTTCTGAGGCCCATTGCCCAGTCGTACCATCTAATCTCACTTCAAGGCATCTTTATCTTTTATCTGGTTTATTTGCATAGAATTCTGTTTTCTGTGGTGGGAGCAGATGAATTGTTAACCAATCCCAAGGGCGCCATTAACAAGAGCTAGCGCGATCCCACTCCTCTATTCTGCATGGTAGATACTCCTGCAGCTAGAAGAAGGGCTCAAGGACCAGGAGAAATCAAATGATAGCCATGTTGGAATTGTGACGGACAGTTTCAAATATTTTCAGGCAAATAGCTCCTTATTTTATTAAGTATAAAGAATGTACAGATTATGTCCTGGGAAAACTAGGAAAACCGGAAGACTGAGCATTATTTATTAATATGCCTGGAAACAACTGGAAAACTAATGAGTTCCCGTGTCTCACGAGAGCCCTTAAGAGTAGTAACATGTATTTATGTGACGTACCCTGAAGGCGCTCCGATGGACATCTCGCCTTTTCCATTATTTTCTCTTTTAACCTGTTTTTAAGATAAAGAGTTATTTCCTAGCTGGGCGGTGGTGGCGCATGCCTTTAATCCCAGCACTCAGGAGGCAGAGGCAGGAGATCTCTGTGAGTTCGAGGCCAGCCTGGTCTACAGAGTGAGTTCCAGGACAGCCAGAGTTACAACAGAGAAACCTATCTCGAAAAAAAAAATGTTATTAGAAACATTCAATCAGACATTAAGGCCCCAGTGATGTCTCTAGTACAGTTAAGAACCCCAAGTTGCCCAGCAAATCACAATTTTGGGTATTGTTAATTGGAGTCTTTGCACACACTTCTTTAAGATTTAAAGTTACAGTAAGTGGAACAAGATGATGTCATCCTAGATGTCATCTACATAGTTGGGGAGCTACCCAAGGGTATCCATTATGTATGTGACAAGGAAGGCTGTTAGGCTGTCACACATTGCATTTAGCAAGCTTTCTTCAAGTTCTCGTTGCCTCTGTGAAATTCAGAGAAACTCAAAAAGAGCACATTTCAAACTGTTATTGGTGCTCTTTGTACTGCCTTGTGCTTTTAGTAACGAGATTATGGATTTCTTCTTGAAGACGTGTAAACTTTTCCTCTATTTTTAATTTTTAAGAGTGGTAGCTAAGAATATAGGTTCTGATTTAGACAAGTCGGGACTTGACTACAACATTCTGCACACTTGGGAACGTGTTTCTGTTAGGAGCATCTCCCTGTGCCTTGGCTTCTTCGCAGACTGGCTTGGGATAACTCGGGTTCGCTGAAGTGGTTGTGGGATCAGAGACAATGGTGCCCGTCAAGTGCCGGGCACACGGCAAGCACCATGTACATTGTTATTTGGACAAGTGCTGCAGCCAGCTGTTTACATTTAAAGGGCATTCACATTCTCTGAGCTCACTGTGGCTTGAAAGCCTTCTTTCCTGCCTGGTGGCTGACTTTCCCTTTCCTTATTGTTCTAAGAATACTTCTGCATATGGGCCATTGTAAATAGTAACAATTGTTTGGTTGTTCCATGAGACAGGAGATGCCTTCCTGGAGCCTGCCTGACATATCTGTCTGTCTGACCTGTCTAGAGGCTTGGGGGCTGGCGACCAGGCCCGGTGTGCTCACTTCCTCTTTAGGACAAGAACAGTGCTCTTAACCAAAATAGAACTGGAGTCTTCTTGCAAACACTAAGCAGAAAAAACACAAAGGAAATAAGGGTAAAAACCCACTGAGGGGTTATTCAGCTAGAACTCTCCACTGAACACAATGCTTTTCAACAGAGGGTATTAGATGTCATTTCATGCCATTTCCAGCTTATAAATGGGCTAATCCGCTAACTGGTCCTGTTTTAATTAGTGAAATACAGACACTTTATCTTTGGAAGTAAGCCTGTAGTCTGTATTTGTAAATAAAAAGAACTTAGTCAAATAGCCTAAAATCTAAATCATTCATGGGGTTGAGGGGAAAATCAGTTAACACATTGTCATTAAATAAATACTAAAGTTTAGGGTTTTTTTCTTTTCACACCTATAATAAAGCTCAAAATAAAATTTTTGTGTGATTCTTTCTGTTTTTTATAACATTCAGAAATTAAAGCTAGATATAAATCGACAATAAAAATTGAGTGTCGGGAGAGTCACAAGGAAAAATAGAACATGGGAAGAACATTTCTTAAAGCAATAAAACTTGGAGGTTTTAAATAATTTGTTGCTAATTTCATTTTTCCTATTGACACAAAGTATTAATTCACTAATTCTCTTTTGGTCTGAACAATGTTAAAAATTGTGCATGCATGTGTGAGTTTGTGTATATGTGCCTATGCACATGTGTGTGTGTGTGTGTGTGTGTGTGCGCGCGCGCACACCATGGGTTTGTATGTTGAGGTCAGAGGACAGCTTGTGAAGTTGATTCTCTCCTTCCGCCCTGTAGGTTCCAGGGATTGAACTCAAGTCATCAGGGTTGGCAGCAAGTGACTTTGATTGATTGTTAAGCCATCTCACATCTCAACAGCCCCAAATTCTTCCTTTAGGAAAAGAAAAAAAATGGTGTGTGTGTAGGCACCTGTGAGTGTACTCACACACCTGTGCTCATCTGTGTATGTAAATGCAGGAATACACATGCCACAACATGCGAAGGTCAGTGGGCACCCGTAAGCACTGGTGCTCTGCCTTCCACTTTGAAAGACATAGGGCTTCTGAGTGGCATATGCTAGGCTAGGTGGCTCTCAAACTCCTGGAGTCTCTCTTACCTTACTTTCTACCTTGTCATAGGCTGCTGGGATGATAGACATGTACTACTGTGCCTAGCTTTCCAAACTACAGCCCTCACGTTTGCATAGCAAGGGTTTTACCCACTGAGCCATGTCCTTAGCCTAGAAAAGGTAAATTCTAAACCAGTATAAGTGCAACTCATTGATTGTATTTGACAAAAGCTGAAGAGTGTCATCTTTATGTAGACATCAAAAACTTCATTTACAAATAGAAGGGAAATGAGCTTGGGAGAAAGAGCCTGGCACTAACAGCCCCCAGCACAGTCTGGGGATGTGAAGAAGCTTAGTTAGCTCGGTGGACTTTAAAAACCAAAGGAAAGCTGGCCTTCAATTCTGAGCGAAGGCTAGAGAAGTTGGCAAGAGCCTACAGAGGAAGCTGCTGTGGGGAACTGCATCTCACAGAGCCTCGGGCAGCATGGCTGGCATCGCCATAGCCCAAGTGTGGCACAGAAGCCGCCAGCCCATCTCCCATGGCTAACACAGAGACCAGTGTGTTTGGGACCAGTGGACAACACTTAGACAAGATGTCTCAGTTTCATCGGGGTTACTGAGGATTGAACAGTTCCTTATACTCACATTCAATTCCCTGGCTCTATATAGACCCTCTGAAATTTTACACAAGAGCAAGGAATGTAGAAGAATTCCAAATGAACTGAGCCCGAGTCTGCATCTAACTAATGAGATGAAGTCTCAAGCAAGCACTTGATTTGAATTAGATTTAAATTAATTTACATTTCTTCCTCATGAGTTGTGGACTCAAACCAGCCACATGTGCTACTGTGTATTGATAGATGGGCAATTAAAGGGAAAATTGTTAAGAGATGTTTGCTTCCTGATGCTGCTACCATTTAATACAGTTCCTTATATGTTGGTGACCCCCAACCCTAATATTATTTTCATTGATACTTCATAACTATAATTTTGCTACTGTTATGAATCCTTATGTAAACATCTGATATGCAGCTGATCTTAGGTGATCCTTTTGGAAGGGTTATTCAACCCCTAAAGGGAGTCATGACTTACAGGTTGAGAACCACTACTCTAGGCGCCAAGGGCCATACAGTTAGGAGAACAAGCATTGGGTTTACTTTAGCCGTTTCTATACTGCTTAAATAGTTCAAGTGAATAGGCATTACCATATATGGTCATTGATAGCAATAGTACCAGTTGCAAAGAGAAAAAGAGAAGGGCCAGAATGCCTATTTGGGGCCGACTATAAATATCTTCAGATCTGTTTACTCATTCATACTACAAGGGGTATAAGCTCTTTATTCTCTCAATACTCTCAAGGCAATGGATTTCCTGTTCTTGAAATGGTGTGAGAGAGAAAAAAATCACTTTTATTAGGGACTCAGAATAAGTAAAGACTCTTCTAACTCACTGCTCAGAAGGTAATGTGATAGAAACAGTCACAAGTGAAACTTGTAAGAAATGGGGTTTCGTTATCAAAATCAGGTCTGCTGCAAATTCTCTACTTTTTAAATACGATACATTTAATTCTTTGTTCATTTCATACAATACGTTCTTTATCATCCTCTTAACTCATCCCAGAACCACCCCCACCTCCCAATCTCCTCCCAATTTTGTGTGCTCACGTATGTATATGTGTATGTGTATAGTATGTATGCATGTATGTACAACCCACTATGTCCAATTTGGGCTTCCCTTATGCTCATTCTTTTCTATATAACCTTGGGCGAGATGTTTTAAACACTTTGGGTCCCACTATACCTTTAAAGCAGAAGCTCCCATACGTGGCTATATATTAGAATCTGCTGAAGACTTAACTAGTAAGAATTCCATACACTAAACAGTACAAAAAGACGCGTACAGGATGCTCACCACAGCAGTGTCTGTAACAATGCCAAGAATGGAAATGGTCCGAGTGATGAGCACAAGTAGGATGAATAGAGACACTTCAGCATGCTCAGATGATAAGATACCACAGCTCAGCCAGCTTCTGTTAGGGGTCACATTGTGCCATCTGCAGTCTCTGTTGCAAACAGAATCTGTCAACGTGATATGAAAACTGCTATTGACAATATTAAAACAAAGTAGACTGACAGTGTTGCAATAAAACTTTATTTACAAAACAAGACCTTAAGCCTACACACACACACACACACACACACACACACACAAGCTATAACTACATGAAGTAACATGGCTGGATTTCACAAATGTACTTCTTGTAGGAGAAGGTAGATATAGAAGAATATATACTGTGGAATTCTTTGATACACATTTCAGAAATAGACAAGGGTGTGGCATGAAACTAAAAGTTAGAACATAGCGTTCTCCTGGGAGAGTGACTGTTGCTAGGGTAATATCCAAGGAGATGTCTTCTGAGTGGGATTACTGTATTAATCTGAAACTGTGTTCACCTTTAATTTTTACACTTAGAAGATTTTCACTTTTTTTTTTCTGATGTAAGGTCTATTTCGATGCAACACTGACAAATAAATGTTCTGAGTTATTGCATTTTTTGCAATCTGAGTTAAGCTGGTGGAGGGTGTGACCCAAGTTCTCTCTTAATTCAGCCTTAAAGAGGTAAGTGACCTCCCCAAGGTCACAACAGTGGAGATGAGATAACAGGCAATCTCTTTCAGTGCTCTGTGTTCTGTATGGGGTGAGTCAGCAATGACCCAGCATCCGCTCTTCAAAACTGATTGGGAATTAGCCTGAGGAAACAAGGTCACATTCCAGACTTGCGCCTACACCGATATTTGTGCAGGCACCTGAATATTCTCATTGCCTCCTGTAACCTTCCGGGCACCAGGCTGCACACTTGGAAAGGTGTTAGAAGGGTTAGGAGGCTGCCAACAGCCTTTTGAGTCTCAGCAGGGCACAGAAAGCCAGCTCCCAGAGAGGATGGTCTCGGCATCCTTTCTTTCTCCGTGTCTAGCTGCAATGTGTCCCTGGTGCAGGAGACACGACCTGATGATTTGGGGCTTTAAACAGTCACATCCCCTCAAGCTTTCTAACTTATTCATGAATTCTTGAATTTAATTCTAATTATTCCCTATCTGTAAAATCAGCACAGAATCTACCTGAACTATAAGGCCTTCACCCTTCTCTAACACAACAGACTTTAAAAAAAATCATTTTTTCATATTGCCAAATTTGGGACACAAAGCACTATTGAGACTGTTCAAGGACTAACCCACTTAACCTTGTCAAAAAGGAAGTTTCACTTATAACCCTTATTTTATAACGAAGAAAACAGGGATCCGGGGACTTAAAAGGAAGTCTGGAGCCTGATCTGTTGTGACGATGACAAAGCCGGGCAGCTGTCACTGAATCTGTCTGCACATGAAACTGAATAGACATTAATTCTATGCGAGCGAGCGAGCGAGGTCCAGCAGTCCCAAGTCCAGGATTCTGGTCTGGGGATGCAGCTCAGTGGTAGAGTGTTTCTTGATGCACAAGGCCCTGGGTTTCCTCCCAGCAGCACAAAAGCAAAATAAACACTTGGGAATAAATATAAAAACTAAAGCAAACTTGGGAAATTGCTTTCACTCCCACTGGCTTGATGCAGGCACTGGAGTGGGTAATTCGTCTTCAAGTTTTCCCCTAGGTTAGTGAGTTTTCTATTCTCTTCCTCTTGATACTCACTGCAAACAGAAAATGATTTCAACTATTGTCCTGAAATTTTGTGGAAAGGTTTCAATCACACGACTTTCAAGAAATACTTAAAACATAGGTGCTAAAGAATCAATCAGCTAGACCTCCTCCTGTCTGGGGAGTCTCCTCTGTGCCTTCACCCCAGGCACACCTCACTCACCTCTGCTACGTTCTCATGAGGGCGGCATTGAATTCGGCCTGACGTGAATCCCCCAGATCCATCCAGAACCAAATCAGCTCTTCCCCAGTGGTAAGCTGTACACTCTCGTCATCTTGTCTGTTTGGCAAATGATGCTGAATTATCTGCAGATTAAAAAGTGTTGACCGCAATGTGGTCACCAGTGATAGAGCTGAAAAACATAATGCCTGCTTTATATGAGGTTCTTCCTTACAAAGGCAAATCAACACTGTGTATATGAAGCAGAAGTCATTTGAGCAACAAGTGCGTTTGGAAGTGATGGACAAATACACAGAATAAAGTAACAGCTGTTTTTATTTATTTTACCTGCTTCCCTGCTATTTGCTCACATCCTGAAGCTCAGCTGGTATTCAAGGGAGAGTGAGTTTTGCTTAATCCACTTACAAAAAAATGAAATGCAAAGATTAGTTCTAACGAACCAACATTTTGCTCTCGATGCAAGGATTAGCAGAATTGGAGAATAGCCTTAAACTCGGTTTACTACAATATGTGAGCTACATATTGGAAGCATGAAGTTTTAAAAACAAACCACAAACACCACTGTTAATCTTGGAAGGCACAGTATTCTGTAGGTTGAAAGATTTAGTGTTCCAGTAATAGGAGTTTGGAATTCCAAAACACAGAAATTGTCAGTTTTGTTTTGTTTAGTTTGGTTTTATTCCAGGAAGTTAGGAGACACTGAGCCAGACGGCATCGATGACACGCCATGATGTGAGCGCTTCCTCTCCATAGACAGGAAATGTTCTCAGGGCCTGCACACGACTCCCTGCAACGCTTGTCCGTTTCTTTTTTTGGCACACTCATTTGTTTCTCTCTGCTTATTCTATGGATTATGTACTGACAAGACAGAGCGGAAACTACTGTTACAGGACAATACAACATGAAACAAGTTACTGTCACGTTGTCCAAGAACCGTGAAAATGCACGTAAACTGTTTTACGAGAAGACACTTAGTGTAAACTGATCCTGCCACAGCATCTTTACAAAGGGTCTAGGGAAAAACTGGTCACGTCGCACACAGACACACACGTACGCGTACACCGATATATTATTTCTTCTATGTGATGTCATGGTGGGGGGGCAAAGCAACCACTAAAAGTGAATTTTAACACCGAATACATTTCAGTCTTGTGTCTTCTAGGCTTTTAGTATTCCAATTTCAACACACTTTCTGCTTTAGCTCTGAAATGTCTCCTAAAGACTGCCGCACCAGTGTTCACCTGTGGGGCTTTGTGGAAGTGACTGGATGAAGACAAGTCTGAGGTTTATGATTTGCTGGATTATTGGGGAAAGGCAGAAACTTAGTTGGGACCCAGTTGGGGGAGTGGCTCGTTGAAGGTACCTCATGTTCCCATGTAGATGAACACTTGGAAGAAGTTTTTGTTATTTTGGTTTCTTTAAAAATGCAAAATGGCGAATGTATTAAGTTTGTGTTCCCACCCCAGGTGTGGTAGACGTTTATGAGTCGGAATTGGCATGCATGATGCAGGTGGCTATAATTTGGTTAGGTGCGGTCGTTCTGGCACCTGTAGCTTGTCTTTGGGATTGTGTGACGCATGGGTTTATGGGAACTTTTGGCTTAGGGCATAAAAGGTCTAAAGCTCTGAGAGTCAGTATGGGCATTGGTTGTTGGTTTGTTGGTTGGGTTGCTGTCATTAGTTAATGTGATAATTCCTAAAAAAATAAAATGTTGGAGAGATTCAAGCTTAGGACAGTTTAAAAAGAGGCTGTGAAGATTTCTACCTTTCTCTCTTTCTGTATAAAGGCCACTTGCAAAAGCAATGAGGATTTCTTTCGATCTTTCCTCTCTCTCTCCCTAAATAGAGGGTTAAAGATTGTGGCATACTGCTACATTCCCAGGTTTAGCCATCCCGAGTTCTTCATTGCCCAGAAGCAATGGACACAAGTGAACATAGAATGGAACCCTCTGAAACCAGGAGCCTAATGCTTCCTTGTTTAAGTTATTTTCCTTGGGTACCTTGTAACAGTAACAGGAAGCCAAATGACACCCCGACTCTGAGAATTAAGAACCCAGAAATGCTTTCCTTTCTCATTTTTACATTGGTTCTTCTGGTCTTGAATCTTCTTACCTAGAAGTGTCTTGTAAACTTTTCCTAAAAGACTGTAGTTGGCAGAAGCTCAACTGGCAGTCCTCCTAAAGGTATGCTACCACTGCAGGTAGGAAAGGAAAATAGAGGAAGAGAAGGCTCAATTGCTGTTTGCCATGGAAGCATAAGGACTCAGGGTAGCCACATGAAAAGGGAGGTATTGTGATGCAAACTTGTAATCCTAGTGTTGCGGATGTAAGATCAGAGAGCCCTGGAGCCTGCTGATCTATACATGGGCTCTGGGTTCACTAAGTGACTCAAAAAATGAGGTGAAGAGAGATAGGGAAGGCACTTCACATTGACATCCAGTCTCCACATGCACACACACACACATGTGAACACTTATACACACACACATACACACACACACACACATGTGAACACTTACACACACACACACACACACACATGTGAACACTTACACACACACACACACACACACATACACACACAGAGAAACATGTATATAATGTATTTTAAAATTATTGAATGATACTAGCTAAAACTTGTGTACAAAATTATGGTGAATGCCTTCCTTCTATAAGTATGGGTCACTACACCCAGTTTAGCACAAAAAAGTTTCTGTTCCTCTTGTGCATTTATGTATGACTTCATAAAGAAACTTCTGCTTCTGGTGGGGCTACTTTCTGTGAAGTTATAGATGTATGAGAAAAAGGCCAAGGAATGCTATAAAATATGTATTTATATGTGCTTCGAAGATAGCACACTGTTTTGTGAACGATGAGGCAATGATCACAGTTTGACAGGTACGTGAATATAAAACAAGTTACCTTTGAAAGAAACAGAACATAGAAAAAGGATCAGTAGCTGGAGCATTCCTGCCCACGACTACTTAGAAAATATGAGATCTGAGTTACATCGAAACCTCCACAAAAGATACAAAGATCATTTACAAGACAATCACCCCTAAATTTGTCTTTAAAATGGACAGTAAATAATGGGGGACATAGCCATTTGATGAAATATGGTTGGATGTCATAGAAGCCAGAATTGTCAAAGAGCATTTCCCTTACCAAATTCTATGGGCCACATAGTACAGCTCAGAGTGATCTAAGTGATTGTCTCAAGGAAAACAAAACTCTGGTAACAAAAATGAAAAAGCCACAAAGATTTCAGGGCCAAACCTCTTGCACCTTTTGGACATTAAGCTGGGGTCTTCATTTTTAGCACTCCTGGAAGAGTCATGTTAAAAATAGGACACCTTAAAAAATTCCCCATTTTCAGACATAAGCATATTCATCCTCACAGAATTATTAACTTTTCCATATGTCTGTCAATTTTAAGGGGGAAAAAAAAAGACCAAGAATTTGCAAAATAATGTGTCAAAAAATCTGTGATTCAGAGAGAGAACAAATGCACCCAGCTCCCAGAATAACCCGGGACTGACCCAATTGAGGCTCGAATGAGAAGCTTTCGAAGATTATAGTTGCTTCACAGTAGCTTTCTGTGGATTCTCTAAAAAGTGAACAAGAGCCAAGGCCTGTCGTGAGCCAGCCAAGCCTGAAGTCTTCTTTTTTTATTGGGGAGGGATGTGTGCAACATCAAGCTATAAATTCTGATTAATCAGTTTCACAAACAGAAACTTTTCTCTGAAATAAACACTTCGGGAAACTTAGAGAAGAACTATATGTCTCTATTAAGTGATATTTCAAATAACTAAATTAAAGGAATGGCAGAGGATTAGACACACAATCAATTCTACTCTGCCCCTTTGGGTCAGTCTGTATTACCCTTGAACAAACTACATAGATGTTTATTTGTGGGATGGACACCACCAGCCTCCCTCTTTACGTATCTCCCACTACCGTCTGTAGTTCCTGGAAGCCTTAGATTCAAATGAGAGGCACCCAGCAGCCTACCCCAGATGATTATTTTGGGAAAGGAAAGTTTACCCAACCAAAACACAAAGGAGCCAGGTAGTCGTGTCACATGCCTTTAATTCTAGCACTTGGGAGGCAGAAGCAGGTGGACCTCTATGAGTTACAGGACAGCCTAGTCTACAGAGTGAGTTCCAGGACAGTTACAACAGAGAAACCCTGTCCACACACACACACACACACACGCACACACACACACAAGAGTCTTTTCTATACTAGCTATAGAAAAGCTGTTTTTTTTATCTCTGATCTTTTTACAAACTGTACATAGAGCCAGGGAGACAAAGCACTTGTCATACAAGCAAGAGGACCTGGATCCAGATGCCCAGAATGATGGATCTCCAGAATGGTAGATTGGCCTGACAACTCATATTCCAGCCTGGTAATGTGAAGACAGAACCCTCAGAGCAAGAGGGCCACTAGTATAGTAGGTGAGCTCTGGGTTTGATTGAGAGACCTACCTTGAAGAATAAGGTGGAAAAGCTCAGAGAAAGATTCTTGATGATAATCTTGGGCCTTCACATACATGTGCACACAAGCACACGTGTCTACATACACACATGAGCGCCCATCCAACATACACACGTACATATCACACATTCATACACACACACACACACACACACACACAAGAAAAAGGAATAAAAAGGTGCATGACTTTGTATAGTAACTGTGATAACCTGATGCATGTACACAGAGTTTAATAAAACAAATCAGGATGATTAGCACTTCTGTATCTTTATGTATTTATCATTGGCAGGAAGGATAGTAGTTGGGAATCTTTGAGTTTCCCCTTACTCATTGTTTATAAAGCATTGAATAAATTGTGATCTTGTCTCGCTACTGTACTGTAGAATGCTGCCTTTTGTGTCAAATTCAGAAAGTGACCTTGCACTTTGATTCTGGAAGTGTTTTAAAAACAGGTGCAAGAAGGTTGGTTTTCTCTTGGTGTTGGTGTTCACTCTGTGTCTCTCAAACTTCACACAAAAGTAACTGGAGACAGAGTGTGGTTCAAAAAGAAAACAACTTGATCTTGAGGAAGTCTGCAGTTTCAAGGAACAAAACAAGCATCACCTTAGGAAGAGAAACTTGTCAAGACAAATGCAATCTGCTCTTTTAAAGAGAAAGGATCTGTCTGTGCAGGTGAAGTTAAGCACCATGCTAACCTGGTGAGATGCTGGGCGAGCCACAACACTGTGACATGCTTCCTCTGTACCCCTTTCCTCTTCCCACTGACTGGCTTGTAGTAGTTATGCTGCTCTGTGGACTCAGCAAGAGAGACAAGGAGGCATATTCATAGGTTCAAACCCGGCCAGACCTCAGCAGAGGGAACCACCATCATGGCACACATCATCCTCAACAGTGGAACCCTGAGCATCTCAGCTCAGGTGTTTTTACTCTTTCAGAACTCTTCAGGTACGCTACTGAGAACACATGCAGATCATTAGCAATTAGACAACACCCCACAGAAAATCCAACACCTGCAAACAATATAAAACGCCCTAGACACTCCCTCATCCAACAATGCCTAAAACAATTTCAAACATAACTAAAAATAAACTTCCCCAACACTGGCTACCAAAGCTAAGTTTCAGAGCGGGCTCTGTTAGAGGCTAGGAATAAGAACAAGGGAAGAAATTTCACAGGTATGGGGTTTTCTGTTTTGTTTTGTTTTATTTTCTTTCTTTCTTTCTTTTTTTTTTTCTTAAGAACTTCAGAAGGTAAAAAAGGAGACTGGAGATTCTAAGCAAAGCATTGCTTAATATCCCAAGTCTCAGACACTCCTGGGGGTTCTGGGAGAGTTGCAGGGTCAATGAATGTGGTGAAGGACACACTTCCTTTTCACTCTTCCAAGGTCATCTCTTGATTCTCTCTCCCACTCCTCTGTTGACTTCTAAGGTTACGATCTTAAAACTGCTCTGGCTGGGAAGATTGTTTCGAACATGGTGTTCTCTAGCTGTGGACCAGGCAAAGTAAAGTAGCTGAGGGTAATTATGTAGTATGAGCAAGCTTGCCGTGAAGAGGACTAGTCAGGATAAACAAGTCTCATGTTCTTTAAGTCACTGCATTTATTTATGTTCTTACCTGCTTTTGAATATAGAAAGTCTCAAATCTAGAGGTAAGAGAAAGCGCATCGGGGGACAGTCCAGGTCTCATCATAATCCAGCTGAGATTGTAGAGAACAGGAACGTGGAGGGAGGAGCCAGGGAGAGAGATCCTGATCCACACACCATTTTGAGACTCAAGGTATTTTCTTCCAGGGAACGGGTCAGCAAAGCCAGGCAGATATAGCCTGATTTGGGGAGCCAAGACTTAAAAAAATTTTTTTAATATATTTATTTTATTTTTTTAAAAAATGTTTTTAACAGGAAGAAAAAGGAGAAGGAGGAAGAGAGGTTTTCATAGTTAGTAGATAACGTCTAAAATATTTTTATCTGGGCTTTTACAGGGAAGTGCCGCTAACCCTTGCTTTCAATGTCTCCAAAGCCTCCAAAGGCTTTGAAATCAGGTCCCTGGCAAGCAGCTGCAGATGAGAGAAGAAAAGGTGTGGGGTGTGAGAACCAGGCTTTGGCTAATCGTGTGCCTCTGGAGGGAATATCTCAACCTGCCAGGGCAGATGAGAAATAGTCAAGAAATATAGTCAAGCTCTAAGCTTAGGAGGAGAGAGAGCAGGGTGGCAAAGACATGGTGTCACAAGGGGCATAGGTTAACTGCTTCCAAAATCAGCCGTTGTTGAGTCCAGGAAAGGGCTGGGATTCTTCACATTGAGGTTACCACGGTGGCTTCTCTGAAGAGGTCCAACTGTGGGCATTGATCAGGGAGAAAGGTTGGGAAGTGCAGATTAGGGGAAGGAGATAACCGCAGCACAAAGGTAGGAAATATAAGGTCATTGGGAAAGCATATTTCATAAGGAAAAGGCCCCATGGGGAGAAATTATGATAGATATGCTTAGCAGGAGAGATTGGGTTCAGATGGTTAATGTCAGGCTGCGCACACAGATGCCAACTCTTAACTAAACCATTCAACCAGGGTTTTTTTTTTTTTTTCTCCTGATTTTTATTTTTCCTTGTGTAGCCGTTGTTACATGGTGGTCTTGCCCCTAAATTTGCCTCTCTAATGTCTTCATAGGCACCCCTGGTGAAAGCCTGCCCCCTGAAAGGAGTATGTGCCAATTTCAAGAAGACGAACATCAGGGAAATCTATTCATTTCTTTGAAAGCAATCAAAATTACAAGCGACACATTTAAAGGGGTATGCGATAACATTGATATTCGTATTAAACAGCCGCGTAAGGGTGAGCACTCAGACACCTGCTGGCAGAGTAACTGTGACTCTGCAGTATCTGTGACACCCTCTGACCCCACGTTATCACACTTCCGCACCTTCTACTCCAGCTTACTAGAAGATAGCGATCCATTTTTGTTTGTTTTTGTAATCTACACGATTGCTTGTGCCCCTTGTAGGTATATCATCTACGCATGGGCCCCTGAAAAGGATCATTTACCATTACTTGCTTTCATCATACAGATGAGACCATATATGTACAGTATTTGAATGTGACTCCAGTTTGTGCTCCAGGCTGAGACTCATCCATTACATACGACCCATTGTAGTCCTAGTGGTTATTCTTCTGTTTTTCTAAACTGGAGACAATTTCTCTATTTCAAAAGAAGACATTCAAATTAATATTGAAACAAACAAGCAATTCAGGAAATGAGATGTCAGTTACAAATGTACTGTTCTCTGCTTGTAGGTCTTTCAGAGCCTGATATATCTTGTCTTGGAAGTCCTCGTTCTTATGGGACTATAACATTTAGCTTATCATATCAAGTTCAGTTTGATTTGCCATGACATTCATCTGCACTTTTCAGCAGTTTGTTTTTACAAACTACCAGTTCCGGCTTGTGATCAAAAAGTTCCAGTTACTTCCTAGACACTCTGTCCTTTTTCCTCAGTCTACTAGCTAAAACCTTTCAGCGGACCTCTAATGGCCCCGGGTTTCCTTTCAGGACAGTTGAGCAAGACCCTTCACAGGACTTCCGTGCACAACTCAAGCTCTGGACAACACAGACCTTTGCTTTTACGATCCAGTCCTGCTGGACATGAAGTGACTCTGACAGTGCTAATTCTGCTATTCGTCACTGTTTGCTTTGGCACTTGGGTGTATTAAATAACCAGCTTCATAAATAAAGACATAATGAAAATGAATCTAGATGACATTTCTCAGTTCCCGTTGACAAGTCCATTTACTCACCCAGCCAGGAAAGCTTGAAGACTCTGAGATCACACAGTGGGACTTCGGTGCACAATCTCAAGGGGGAAACCTAACTGTTTAAAGTCCCTTTAACCAAACATAATTTTCGGGTGTATTGACAACCATTCCATCCATCACTGCCAAAAGGGAAAGAAGCAGAGTGGCAGAGCAATTTGCTTCTCTAGCTTATCTCTGACTCCCCCCCACCCTTTTTTTTGTACTTCACAGGCAGGGCTCAGTTCTGAATAATAACCATATGTTTGCCTCCCCTTGAGAACAACCTGAGCTGCAAAAAAATCCATTTTTAAATGCATCTCCTTAAAGCAATCAGCTCCATAAATTATACATGTTGCTGTGCATTTTCCAATAGGTAGTCGACAGCAGTCCCATGAATAATCATTTTCACATTAAAGTGGAAGAAACCCAGAAGTCTTTCCCCCCCACACACTAAAAGGCAGACATCCTTCCTTTGAAAAACCTGTTCTCTCCTGTGGGTAAGTTTTGTTTCTCTTTCCAGAAGCACCATTTTAGACTTGTGTAATCATTTCTGCAGAGTGATGCTTTAAGTGAATATATATATATATATATATATATATATATATATATATATATCAAATTAAATCTGTAGTTAAAGTTTCTTGAAAATACAGGTTGCTGTAATTTTGTTGATGATAGAAGTACAGAAGTAGAAATGATTGGATTATGAAGCTGCATTCAGATCACATGAACCATGGCTGTTGGGGTACAGAAAGATGCTAAGTTCTAATTGCAGCTGATATCCATTCAACCACTCCCCCCCCTTCACCTCCAGCACTCAGCTTGACAGGTATAACAAGAGAAGCAGAGCACCAGAATGCCCCCTTGGCTCTTCTGTCCCTCACTACTGTTGTTTTGGGGGAAAAAAAACCACCTGTCATATATGACTTATCAACAAATACCGTCCATATGACACATTCCCTGATTGACTGTAACATAAAATCACTTGTATTGTGGTTTTGATATACCTGCCCACCTCTACCACCTCCCATGGGCATTTAAAGAGAATTACAAAAAAAAAAAAAAAAAAAAAAAAACCCTAAAAGAGAGATCTAGACCACCACAATTTGGAAGGGAAAAGGGTTGTCTTAGCCTCATGAATATGCCATCCACCTCATAAATATTCATAAATACCTTTAAACTCCATAACACACATCTATTGGGCTTCTAACCCCCGTTGGAACAGCCCACTCCAATCTCTCTTTGCTTTGCTAAGTCAACTTGTGCTTAAACTGTCTGAGTCTCTCAGTGGAATTCTTTCCCTTGAGAAGACAAGGACTGAGTGACACTGCCTGTATATGAAATCTAAAAATTAAGTTGTCTTCAGTTTTTTAACCATATGTCTTCTTTGATTAGCTTAAATATTCTCTACTCTTCACTCAGGTAGAAAAGTATTAAATTTTTTTTCATAGATGAAATAATAGAAAGCCTGTCAAATCGTACGGTCTCAAGCCTTAGTTCCCTTATATCTTAGCCACAAATTGTAATGTACAATCAGCAAAACAAAGAAGAAAAAACACAAAGCCACAAAAGGCTGGAAAAGAAACAGAAGAAAGGCAAGAGAAAAGAGGAGGGAGACAGAGGGCAAAGACAGAGGAAGGGAAAACACAGAAGAGAAAAAAGCAATGAGAATGGAAGAAAGTGCTTCCATTATGAATTATAAGTAGGAAATCCCTCCCAGGGAAGAAAATAATGAACCAGTATGAAAACAGAATGTAGGAACAAAAAAAAAAAAAAAAGCCACCTGACAAACATGTAGATACTGAGACCAGCAAACTGTGGCTGTCCTGTAGCCAACATTTACCATGAGAGATGGTGAATTCAAAAGAGGAGTGTAACCTTCCTTGAACAGAGGTGGATTGGTACCACAGACAAGGTACAAAAGTAAACAAACCAAGAGACTAGTCCAGAAGTTGTATGCTTCCGTTGGAATCCAGTTTTACCACTACAACCCAGTGACCTTCGCTGCATTGTATAATTTATTTACTCTCCTTTATTCATATGGGAACCGGTGATAAAGAATCCAGAAACCTTACCCACATGGCAGGGTTATCCAAGGACCTGATGAGATCATCCTTCTGTGACAAGTGGTTAAGCGCCAAAGTACAGTACAGCATCTGACCGCAGTGGGCGGTGTGCTGTTCCCAGGCCATGCAGTTGGGATGTCAGAGAGAGAAGGAGAAGGAGGTAGGGTGCAGCATTTTAAAAAATGCAATCTATCCTATTACCCACAGGCCTGGTTAAAAACAACAACAACTATTTATGGTCTCTTCTGTAAGTGCTAAATTTTGTACAACAGAACTCAGCAACTTCATTTTAGTATGGTGAGCTCAAGAATCTAAAGCTAGTTTAGTTTTTGTTGTTGTTGTTTTTAAGTGGTTCCAAGAAGGAAGGGAGACACTTGTTACAAAAATGTGTTTTCAGGGGTTCTTGTCATCATCACTCCGGTACAGACCACTGTGAAGAGACAGCATCTCACTTGAGACTGCTACTGAGTGACACAGAGCAAACAGAGACAGAGAGGCAGTGAGAGAACTGGCTTGGTGGCTTCTCACTAACAAGCTAAGCCAAGCGTTCCTGTCAGAGCCGGCTGGTTAACAGCCAGAGTGTCTCGGTCAGGACAAGGGCAGACGCCAGGGCAGAGTGGCTGACATACGCTCTCTCACTTCTGACAGCAGCTCAAACTTCTGGGCTCCAGGAAGGAAACTGACATTTGGAAACAGAGAGAACAAAAGGCTTTCCCCACTGACTGTTAGCGTGTGGGACTGAATTTTGGAGGATTATAAAAAAGAACCATTGTTCATCCCCTCCCAGGGCTTTAGCAAGTATTTTATCACATTTAAAATATATATATATATATAATGAAGTCTTAGCCCAAAGCTTTGTTTGCACGAGGGTGTGTGCTGTCCATGGGTGGAAAAGTTTCCTAACATTTTCCATTCTCCCCTGTTCCCCCCTCCTTTGTCCAGTCATTCAGGGCCTTTGTCCGTTGTGACCCTAACATGCACTGATTTTAAGGACCAACCTTGTTTGAAATTTTAAACTTCAAAGACCCTAATAACGAAGAAGAGGCAGAGTCTTTTTGGCATAGAACCAGTTGCTCTCTTGAAGAGCCTAGTGATTCATTGCTTTCTTAACTAACCTATTATTTCTGTTAAAAGTTACTTAGTTCATACTATGTCAAAGACGATATAAATTTAGCAAACCAACAGATAGGAGCAGTTTTGTCACTAGGATGACAAAACTGTTTTTGCATTGAAGTCTCTTCCTGGGCTTCTGTATCTGGGGCAGGTGTTGACAGCTGTGATTCTGTGGTGAGAATTTATAGAAACACCAGCGCTGTTGGGTGGACAAATGTCTTCATCAGGAAATCATGCGTTGGTCTGAGATAGGAAGGTCTGATCTGAGTCCGCTCTTTTATCAATCTCATACATACTTGCTCTCCCTGTAGCTGCTCTCCACGGTGGTGAACTCTCTTCCTCCAATCCTGGCAGATGTTCTTCTTACTTCTTTCTTCCTACGCAGAACCACAACCTTACCATTTCCTAAAGGAAATTTTGTTAATAAAGGGATTATCAGTGGTTATCAGTCTTCTCTGAGAGGACGGACCAGAAACAAAAGGAAAATTCTGCTTACTGCATGGGGAATGGGGGAATTGCATAAGAAAGGGCTACTCCACAGTCCCAGGACAGTCGGTTCTAAAACCACAGCAATCATTTGCCTCAGAGCAGCATCTTGGGCAGGCTGGAGAGCACATTCTGAGACTCTCTCTTCATTATAATGCAAGAGCTTTTCACATTGCCTTCTGCCTACAGCACATTTTTAAACTTGAAAGCAAATTCAAAGTCTTTGAACATTAAAAAAGAGAAAGAAAGAAAAATCTTAAAGCTAAAAAAAATTTGATCCCACAAAGAAAGCAGTTGATAAATAATACACTCATACTGTGATTATATATTCATATTCTTAAATATTTATTTATGAAAAATAATATGTTTCTGGAAACATCTCTTTTGGTAATCTCCCCAGGACAGAGGAACACACAAACACATACACACACACACATACACTATAGAATCAATACTTTGTAGGCAAGAGAAAAGAATTTCTCAGGTGAGTTCTTCAGGGTGATTGATGATGCCCAGACATGCCAGCTCCTTTTGTTTTTCTTGAACAGAGGTCTCCATCTTCAAATAATCTACCCAAAGTTATATGTGTGCTGCTTCTGGCTTCATGGCTAGGCTGATATACACTCTGTATGTTTCTGAGTAGGGTGAGCTATCAAGAAAGGTTT
>JAMJFZ010000882.1:3277500-3375000 GCA_026225945.1 Cricetomys ansorgei | reverse complement strand
GCTTCGAACTCACTTTCTAGCTCAGACTGCCCTTAAACTCTCAGAAACCCTTCTGCCTGGGGTTACAGAGACATTACTGGCATGTCCCATCACCCTCTTGATAGTTACAGGAAATGTGTGATGGTTTTCAGTTGCGTTTTCCTTTTCATTCTCTAACATTCTCTTTCTGACTTGCTACTATATACAGAATTTGTTTAAATAAACCAACATAGAAGCCAGCCTCAAGAAGCAATCATGCGGAAGAGATGAGAATCTGAGTCCTGCTCCTGCTAGAAGGAGCTTCAGCAGTTACCTGCTCTAAACTCAACTCCGAGGAGTTAGAAAATGTTCACACCGACACTCTGGAGAAGTGCAACCAGACCCAAACGTTTAAAAACCTCAGAGCACACAGTCTTGGCCCGGCAGGAAGAACTTCATCTCCAGATATACTCTGAAACATATACAAAGATATACATATAAGAGCACACAGTGTAGCGCTGGAAGCACAAACAAGAGGCTTCTATCAGCAGATAATGTATGAAGTGCAATCTTCAAGGATGGGTATGTCTCTGACATGGGACGGAGGAAAGATCATCCCTGTATCAGAGTGTTCACAGTATGGTTCCTTAAAATAATTCCACTTGTGTGAGAAGGACCAGGAATGTGTGAACATACATGCATGTATACATAGAGTGACTGGAAGCCACCAGGCTCATTTCAGTAGTTGTTGCTTCTAAAAACAGGATTGACCAAGGAGTGGGAACATGTCCTTTGCAGTTTATTTTCACACTCCTGTTGTTGCTTTTTAAAATGAAAATAGCAGCAATAAGTGTGTGTGTGTGTGTGTGTGTGTGTGTGTGTGTATGTGTGTGTATATGTGTGTGTGTGAGTGTGTGTATGTGTGTGTATGTGTGTGTATGTGTGTGTGTGAGTGTGTGTGTATGTGTGTGTATATGTGTGTATGTGTGTGTATGTGTGTGTATGTGTGTGTGTCAGTGTGTATGTGTGTGTGTGTGTATGTGTGTGTATATGTGTGTGTGTGTTATTCTTCCTACCTAGAGATAACCCCATATGATTCTGACAGCCTTTGGAGGCTTGAATGAGCATGGCCTCCACAGACTCATATATCTGAATACTTGGTCTCCAGTTGGTAGAATTGTTTGGGGATTAGGAGATATAGCCTTGCTGAAGAAGGTGTGTCACTAGGAGTGGGTTTTGACGTTTCAAATGTCCAGGCCATTCCCGTTTAATTTTCTTTGTCTCCTACTTGTGGACAAGGATGGAAGCTCTCAGACACTGCTCCAGCTCCTGCCTACCCGCCTGTTGCCATGCTCCTCACCGTGATGGCCATGGACTCCAGCCCTCTGGAACTGTAAGCCTTAATAAGCTCTTTCTTCTATATGCTGCCTTGGTCATGATGTCTCTTCATGACAATTGAAAAGTCACCACGACACAGCCACTGAATTCTAGGCTCTTGCCACAGAGAAGATGGTGTTAGGTTGGATTGGAGGAGGGAAGATACCTTGTAGGCACCTTTCAAAGAACTCCAGGCATATTTGAAAGACACCTTACAAAAGCAAAGCCCACTGTCCCCAAGTTTCCCTCAGGGAAACTTGAAGTTGTTAATAGTGCAATGTAGTAAAGCCAGGAAAACTTTGGTTTACAGAAGCCTTAACATGCCCAGGACTCATCCCTTGTACAGGAGCCATACAGAAACTCTCCAACCAAGGGAGATGACAGAGAGAGAAGGTGGAACATGACAGCTAGTACCCATAGTCATCACCTATGTTGTCCTCCACAGAGGCCAATAGCCTTAAAATTACATAAGTGTTGATGGACAAGCATGAAGCCCTAGGTTCCACCCCTAGCACGGCATAAACCAGAAGTGGTGGTGCGTGCCTGTAGTAATCCTAGCAGCTGGGAGGTAGAGACAACAGGGTCAGGCCGACGAATGCTACTCTGAAGGGTGTTCTGTTCTGAACAGTCAACTATGCTAATAATCTCTCTCTCTCCCCTTCAATCTCTCTCTCTCTCTCTTTCTCTCTCTCTCTGTCTCGACTGTCAGTTCTACAAATGTAATTCATACTTGCTTGTGCTCTCTCTGACTTGGTATATAACCAAAGAAACAGTACCACTTCTAAGCACTAACACAGGGTAGCCCAGCCATTGTGCTACAGAATCAGAAAGGACTCTCCTTGGGACTGATGTTGGCTTTGGTAACAGCAATATAAGGGCAACAAAGGGCAGGGGAGACACCAGTTTCCACAGCTTGAGGACACTGGGTTTCTTTCTCAGACTGCTTAACATAAAAAATAAGCACCCAGAACCTCAGAGGTAGCTGTCTGGTGTACTCCTGTGGAGAGAAAGAAATAGAAAGAGATGAATGGCTGCTTATTTTTTAAGGTCCCAGAAAGTTACTCAAACAGAAAAACTGGCAACAATCCCTTCATCCCTGAAGTCAGCATTCTGTTGGATTGTTTTCATGAATCCACCTAGATGATGACTTCTCCAAGCCTTGGGAAATCTCAAATGTACCCAATGTGCATAACCCATACTCGGCCTAACTGTAGGAACTGAAGCTAGATAGAATGAGATGATTTTTCGGACTCTCATTGCTTATCACCATAAACCTGTTCTGGTTCGTGATGAGTGAAATCAACGTGCATTCTCTGTGTCTCTCTTTCCTGTTCAGGGCTGCAAGTGATTCTGTCTCAGTGAGGGTTAAGTCATCAGCACATTCTGCACCCCAGGCCACACTGACTATGACAGAGTGAGACTCAAGATATTTGTTTTGGAAGGTGAGATAAAGTCTCCATGTCCCTCCTCCAAGGTGAAGGGCAAGAGGCAGCTGGGGACCACAAAGGAAGTCTGAGTTAGGATTGAGTCAGCACCAAGAAACATAAAGTTAAGAGACAAAGAAGCGGCTTCTCGATGGTATCAGTACGGCAAAGGACGCAACTTCCAGAACTCCGTGCTTTGCGTGGCTATCAGATGACTGAGTTCAGTGATACCGACTAAGTGCTTACTTAGAGGACAGACACCGCATAGGCACAGGCGCGGACTACATTAGTACATTCAATAGACAAGAGCCCCTGCCTTCATGGAGAGAACAAGAAGTCAAAGGCAATAATCATGACAGACTGTGCAGAAGCATCTTGGAGGATGATGGCTACTTTGGGAGGAAGAGGAACTGTAAAAGAAGGCTAGGGAAGTGGAGATAGGAAGGAGGACCTAGAGAGGAGGCTCTCTATGTCATCTAGGATGAGTCAGAAGTGTCTCTGGTACTTGTTATCTACTAAGGGTTAATAGACCTGAAATGCCTAAGGATGTTTGCACTATTTGTACCCCACTTCCCAACACATATCCAGAGGCAGAAGTTTTAGTAGAACTTTTAAAATGCAATAAAAATGAATATTAATTAGGCTTGTGTGAGATTTAGATAAGAGAGAGTTGTTTCTGAGTTCTTAAAAAAGGTTGAATTAAATCATCCCAACAGCCAGATCCAGCCATTGAATCTCACTTCTGAAATCCCTGGACTGCTGAACCAAGGCAGGAGGATCACCAAAGTGGAGGCCAGCCCCAATATACACACGCGTACACACACACACACACACACACACACACATCTAATTAAAATAAATACCACAATAACACATTTTAGGGATGGTGCAGAGATACTCTTAAAGTGCCCCCATTTAAGACCAGGTGTGGTTTTGCACACTTATAATTCCAGGGCTGGGGAAGGGGAGGCAGGAGGATCAGAAGTTCAAGCTCATAGCAATGCTGAGACCAACCTGGGTTACATCAAACCTGATCTCAAAAAACAAAACATCTCAGGCATGGCGGTAAGCATTTTTAATACCAGCACTTAGGAGACAGGGATAAGATTATCTCTGTGAGTTTGAAACCAGACTGGTCTACATGGCCAGTTAGGCTAGCCAGGGTTATAGGGTGAGACCTTGTCTCCAAATAAAAACAGAAACAGAAACAAAACATACAACAGCAACAAAAGAAAACAAACAAAGAGCCTCACAACACAAAGCTTCTATTTAAATCCGGTAGCACTTGGATAGAAAATATGATTCTTTGGGAAAGTAATAAGACTCTGCTTCTCTCATTGCTTATACCTTAAAACAGAAAAACAATCACTTTAGTTTTGTTTGCAAAATGAATTTATTGAAAATGCAGCCGGTGACTATTGACAATGTCTACTAACTAATGCCAAGTTCTGCGATTCCAGGTTCTCCAGGGGCCAATTTGCTTAGGAAGGCTTAGGAAGTCGCACAACTGAGTCAGAAGCCAGCAAGCCAGAAAGAAGAGGGCCAACCAGCAAGCACCTCCTCCCACCCACCTTGATGAGTGCATGGCTAGTGGCTTCCTATAAGGGAACATTCTGTTGAGTCTCGTCTTAGTTAAAACTGGCATTCCCCGCTTCGTACATCTCTATCATGTGAGGAAAAAAAAAAAAAGATACATCACCATAGAAACTCAGGTCTCTGTCGCAGCAGGAAAGATTAAAGACAGTCTATCTGTTGCTACAGAGCTTATTTCTCAGAGTTTGTTTGTGCACAGGTTTTTACGAAGAGTCCAGTATCAGAGGAACAAAAGCTATATCTTGGTAAGGCCGGGAAGACTCACTGATACACGTGGCTGAGCCATTTGGCTAGGTTGCCATGCCAATTCACTCTGCTCCTACCCACATTCAGATCTTGGGTTTTCCTAGGATACCCCAGCATAATAGCCGTTAAATAGGGCCTTGGAGCAGAGATCAAGGCAGAAACAGTGGGTGAGAAAACAAAAACAGGCAAGGTACCCAACCTTCTCCCGTCTCTACCTAAGAAAAACCATAGACTAACAGTGGCTTTTGGGGTAGAGAGTGAGTCAGGCTCTCACAGCGTAGTTCCAGCTGTCCTCAAACATTTTTGATCCTTAGTGTCCTACGTACCCCGATGACAGACATGAGCCACCAAGTCCAGCTAGAGACTGACTTTTGTTTTCCCTCTTGGTCTTTGGAGACAGGACTGGTTGTCCTGGAACTCTCTCTATAGACCAGGCTGGCCTTTAACTTGCAGGGATCCTTCTATCTTAGCCTCCTGCGTGTTGGCGCTATAGGTGTGAACCACCAGACCCCATTAAATAGCGACTTTTAATATAGTAAAGAGAGATACCTAAAATCATTGAGATAAAAAAAAAAGTATTTCACAAGTTATATTGAGACAATCTCTGGCAAAAGATAATCCTCACCTCCTGCCAGACATCGAATTAAATCCCCGGTGCCTGAGACCCAAGGACAGCTGTACATAAATGTGCTCACAGAAGTACGCATGTACACAGCCAAAGGACTCAAACTATGTAAATGTCAGGAGAAAAAACTGTAGTGAAATATTTCCTTCATTGGAGGATAAAGAATGCTATAAATTTAAAAGGTCTATGAGAAATCTCCAGAGAAATGCCAGTGGAGGCTAGCCACATAAAATCGTCAAGTTTCTGAACATTTAGAAAGATCCTACAATTTAAATACAAATATCTAAGTAGAGAGATCTATAAAACACACAATACACAATAAACTAACCCTTGAAAATATAAACAGCTTATAAAAAGGTATTTTACGTCAGGTGTGGCGGAGTATGCATATAATCCTTTCAGTCAGGAGGCTGAGGAAGGAGAATCGTGAGTTAGAGGCCAGTCTGGGGTATTTAGTGAGACTGGATATCCAAAGAAGAGAAGAAGAAAAAAAAAGAAGAAAACTCCAAAAGCAAATCTGATAAAAGTCACCAAACAATTCTCAAGGGAGGAATCATAAATGGGTTGACAGTGGGGAATGTCTCTCTCAGTGCTTCGATGAGGCAGAGCTGAGCAGTAAGGAACTCCTTCTTCTTCGAGGACGTTTTTCTAACCGTGCTGATAGGCATGGAAGGGAGCAGGAAGCACCATGCCCAGCTGATTGGAATACAAAAATTTCTGGAAAGCAGCATGTTGTTTCTCAAGAGAAATGCAAAATGTTTACAGTCTTTGACCTAGTATTTCTACTTCCAAGAACTGAATGTCAATAAGTTTTTTTTTTTTTTTGAATTCCAAAACTGGAACAGTTAGTCATGCATAAATCTAACTTAGTTCAGCAATGCTTATTTTTACAAAGAAAAAGGAAAGGGAAAAAAGGAAGTACCTTACATGTCCACTACTGACTTCAACATTTCCTGAGTGCCTACTCTGTGTGCGTCTGAAGGCTTACCAAGAGAAGCCCAACCTAAGGCATACCTGGTCCTTACGCTTGCAGAACGTACAGTCTGCCGGAGATAAACATGAAACACGGTATTATGAGTTTTGGCCGACACAGCAGAGGAGACAATAATGAGAAGAGATATTTACACTAAGCAAGGAGAATGCGGGAAGGGGAGCAGATGCAGCCCGGGGTAAGCAGAAAGGAAAACCCTTCTAGGAAGAAGGAACAGCATATTTGAAGGCTTGGATTTTATAACTGGCCCCAATATGGAGGCTCTGGTGCTTCCTATGAGCAATGTAGAGAATCCACAGTGGAGTGCTTTCCTGGGACAGTGGGAGACTTTGGGAATGACCTTCATCTGAGAAAGAGGGTTTCCCACAAAGATGTCTCCTCTCTGATATATTAATAAGCTCTCTGTTTGGAAGCCCTCCTGCCAGGTTAAGCTCCTGTGATGGTTTCTTTCTCTCTTTTCTCTGAACAGTCATAGAAAAGAGCAAGTAGTGCTTTAAAATCTACATGTTTCTCATGTTGTTACACATGATTTTTTTTCAGGCCACTGGAATGGGGGTGTGCATCTCTGATGACTTTCTGTTCTAGATTTTTGAGTCATACGGAAACATAGCCAGATTAATTAAGACTATCAAATACATCAACAACCTAACTGCCAGTCCTCATCACTTAAAGATAAAAAAAAAAAAAAAGTAGCAACAAGTTGGACTGTTATCTGGTTAACCCTGACAACAGAGATATAAGGATAGCTGTCTACAAGTTCAGAAACAGGAAACTGCTGCACTTGTCAAAGGGCATATAAACCCAGAAATGGGTTCTACAGAAAGTCAAGAGCAGAGTCGGAGCCAAGAGAGACTGTGGTGACCAGCGATGATGAGTCTGAGTTTATGTAAAGGCAAACCCTCCTCTGATGCCTAGAGAATACTTCCTTCCCCGATCCAAAACAATGTGACTGTCTGAGGGGCCACTGTGCCATTAATTGTGGTAGTCTGTCTGTCACTATTAACGTATCAAACAGCGGTCTTGATTCTATCTCCACTGATCGGTTGATTAAGGTTCACCCGCAGGAAAAGCCTAACCACAGCCTACCAAACAGCAGCTGTGCATGACGTAGAGAAGGGTTTTTGTCGCAAACAAACACAGCTCATCGTACTGGATCTCTATAGCAACAAAGGCGCCTGTTGCCTAGATGATGAACAATCCTCTGGAAGAGGCATCTCCCGTGACTGGAGGGAGTGACTGGAGGGAGTTTTCGAAGGTAACACGTCAATAGCAACGCCTCAGCAACAGCTGTTTGTTATTGAAGAAGACAAGGAGACAGAAGGCGAGGCTGCCAGAGGACACAGAGCAGAAGATTGCTGCCTTGCAGGAAGGAATGGCATAGATCTGAACAGTGCTTAGCTCTTGGGTAGAGAAGGTGGATTACGTATATGCTGACATAGAACATCTATGTTTAACTTACTGATTGGATGAAAAGAGTATCTCCCTTTTGAACATCCTATCATCTTGCAGACAGAACTTCAAATCTATGATCTTTAGGTTTGTCACAAATAGGACAAATTGAGGAAGAAACTGGAAGAAAATTGGGTAAGACTAGAAGGCAGCTCATTGTACTGTAAATCTTCCCTGAAGGTCTGATGGCTCCTGCCAGGCTGAGTATAACAGCTTTATTTTGACTCCTCTTGGATGCGGTTTGTTAGGTAGTGTGCTTGCCTGGGTATCTAGTCTACAAAACTCCTGAGGGCAAGTTTACACTTTCCTTCTCCTTGTTGAACCCTGGGTGTCTGGAATAGAACAGAAGTTTGATCAATATTTACCAGATGTAATGACGATGGTTGTGGTCGGGAAACTAGAATGGGCAGTACAGCTAAGAGATGAGACTGTCTATCTGTAGGACAGACACAGTCATGGCTGTCCCTGGGACAAGCTAGACTGGTCAAAGTTGGGACTTCCGGCTTTCAATCTAAAAAAGGCAGAGAAGCCTAGTGGCTTAGTCTCTCTAGAGCCAAGCAACCCAGCTTGGAAGCCTCACTCCTCTCTCAGCTGGGTGAACTTGAGTCTTCTCTGAGTCACTTTCCCTGTGTCTCTGTGAGTATGAGGTCTGTTCATTAAATTGAGACCTTAGTATACCCGCAGAGGGACCATTTATTGTTTAGTTGACTATTCTGAACTACTTCAATTAGGAAGAGTTGGGATTATGAGGATCTTATTTTGAGCTTGCAGCATTAGCTCTAGGAGTCCTGCCGGGAAGACAGGTGGCTTTGTTTGCATTAAAAATGAAATATTTTCTTTTTAAAATTATATATGCGTACACATATGTATTCCTAAATATATGAATACAACCTGCTCCATCTGTATAATGTTACCTGTATATGTATGTTTTCAGGGCTGACCATTATTGTGTAACCATTTGGTGTGCTCTTCCCTGGGGAATACTTTCTCCCACTCTCAGCATTCCTTAGCTGCCTGTAGTTCTTTGTGTAGGGTTGAGGCCTCATGGTCTTTCCCCTGTTGACTTTGTTATGTCTACTGTTGTTGTCTTGTTTAGCTCAAGCTTAGGCAGCCGTGGGGGTGAAACTTGATGTAACATCTGACATTGCTAGGAGACACAATCTCACAGAAAACTCCCTGATCCTCTGGCTCCTACTCTCTTCCCACCCCTTCTTCACAGCTGATCTTGATATCATTGGAATTATTAGTCAGGTGTGCTGTAGACCGTCCCATCCCTAACCTTCTATTTGCCTGAGGTTCATTTAGGTGAGGAAGTTACCAGAAGAAAGTGCCATGTCGCGTCCCATCAAGACTGGATGCTGGCAGCTGACGCACCACTGCCAAGGTGCTCTTCTCAATGTCTATAATGAGTTTATTTTGCCTATAGCAGTTTCTGAAAGTGTGACCCAGATCAGCAGCATCAGTATCACCCGAAACTAGTTAAAATGGCCTTCTCACAGCCCTAAGTCAGAAGCTCCAGGGTGGATCCCAGAAAGCTGCACTTGAACAAGCTTTCCAGTGAGTCTGAGCAGCCCAGGCTTCCAGGCCACCATGTACTGGAGCTGTAATTGTCCAAAGCACTTAGCTTCAATCAATGCATTACCGGCAAATAAAAACAAAAGCCCAAACCAAACAGACAAATGAAGTCCACCTCTCCTGGGTGACAGGAGGAGAAGATGAGCAGAGCTGGGAGCTGCAATGCACTGGGCATATTGAAATCTTAATATGAAGCAATGAAATGTTTTTTCTAAGGAAAGAGGACTTCAGGGTAAGAGAGTGAGATAATTACCTCTGTCTGAACCATTAAAGAGTGACCTACAATAAGAAAATTAGATTCTGTTCCAAAGAAAGAAACAGAAGAAGAATTTTGGTAGTTCACCAAGAAGTGGAAGGATTCCTGAAAAATGAGAAGAAAAAGACAGGTACCATGTTGGGAAGAAGGTCAAACATAGCTTCCAGCCCAGAACTCCCTGCTAAAGGGGAGGGAAGAGAAATCACCACCAAAGGCAATTTATCTCCTCTTTTCTGATGGTACTGAAGAGCAGGCCCTCAAGAGCAGGCTACAGAATAAGAATCTCAAACAAAACCAGAAGAGCTATCCAAGCCAGCAGATGTATAATCAAGACACAGAAATAAACAAAATCTGAAAACAACCAAAAATTGTAAGACTCAAAAAAAAACTTCTTTCAATAATAATCTTAAATGTAATGGTCTCAACTCACCAATAAAGAAATCCAGACTGGCAGATTGGATTAATAAACACTGTTCAACTGCCAGTTGGCTCTAAGAAACACATTTCACTGATAAAGACATCACAGACTGAGCATCAAAGAGCAGAAGACAATGTGTCACGCTAATGGGTGCCAATATCAAGCTGACATAGCTATTTTGATATCTGGCAAAGTAGACTTTAAGCCAAAGTTAGAAGACAAAGTCCACCCTATATTATTAATAATAAATGGTATAATTCATCAAGAAGTTATAACAATTTTATATATACACCAAAAGTTGAAACTCCCAGTTAATACAGTAAACACCAATGAACATAAACAGTCAGGTAAATCTTGATATATTAACAGTGGGTAATTCAAAACCCCACTCTCATCTCTAAATAAGTCATCCAAACTACAACAATAACACTGGAGTTCAATTATATTATTGATTCAAAGGACTTACCATACCTACAGGATATTCCATCCTGCAGATATGCATTGCTCATTCTTCTCAGCAGGTAATGTGTGTGACCCAATACTTCAAAGATCCTAAAGACTCCAAGAAAAAATACAAATGACCAGTAGATGCTTGAAAAGTTACTCAACATCCTCAGCCATCTGGGAAATGCAAATTAAAACTGCTCTGAGATTCCATTCCACCCTGGTTGGATGACTGTCATAAAGAAAATAAATGACAAGTATTAGCAAGAACACGGGGAAAGAGGGATGTTTATTCACTGCGGGTGGACTGTAAACTGGTACGGTCACTATGAAGTGTGGAGGATCCTCAAAACCTGAAAATAGAGCTATCATATGACCCAGAGATACTATTCCTGGGAATATTCCTTAGGAGTTCTAAGTCAGCATACCATAGAGATAGTGCACATCTTTGTTTACTGCTGCACTGTTCACAGTAACTCAATGGCCCCAACCTAGTGTCCATCAATAGATAAATGGTAGAGAAACCATGACATTGACAAGAAAAATTGGTGGAACTGAAAACAACGGTAAGAAAACTAAGCAAGACTTTCAAAGACAAATAGTGCATGCTTTCTCTCACATGTGGAACCTACATTTAAACTTACAATGTATGTATGGTGCGGTGGGGGAAGAAGGGAGGAAAGCAGACCATGAGTGGGGAGAGTGGTCTTAAGGTAGTTGATGAAAGAGAAAGAATAATGGAAAACATGTGACAGACAGGGTAGAAAGCAGAAGGGATAGGTACTATTTGGCAAGAGGAAAGGTATCATCATCCATAAGGGGGAAGGGGAATAGGAAAAGCAGACAGAGTACAAATTACAACAAAATACAATGACATGCATGTTTGAAAATGCCATACTGAAACCCATCAACATGTATGTCAACTGAAAAATGAAAAAGAAATATATAAGAGTGACCACATCTTAGTTTCTACCTGTAAGTGCAGAGCTTACTTACTGGGCCAGGGTTACCTGATTATGGCTAGCGAGAAATATATTCTTAGCCAGGCATGGGTTTCGGGGATGGGGCGCAGCGCGACTGAGACTGTTTATGTTATATATAACATATAATATATATTACATGTTATATGTAATAATATATTATATAACATATATTATATAATAACTTTATTGTTATTATTAAAGTTACTATATATATTATATATTATTATAGATATATTATAATATATATAATATAATATATACTATGTTATTCAAGACAACCTTTATTCAGAACCATCAGATTTTTTTATACCTTTATCAAAACCAGAATGTAATGATGATTGCCAGGATCAATACATTGGTAGTTGTCAGGATACAATGACGTTTGCAAGGTCAGGGTACAAAAGACTAATGTCTAAGACCAATTGTCCAGTCATGTTCTAAGGAACACAGAGAAACACAAAGCAGCCTGAATATTTCATTTACTAAGGGAGTGTCTCAGTGTGTCAGGAATTGAAAGGTACATGGTGCCCCAGGAGCCTCAGATTCTAACCGGAAAAACCTATGACACATGCCTCTCAAGGCAGCTAGCTAGACCAGGACAACTCCATGATTGGCTGCACCCAACCAATAAGCCAATGACTTTAACACTGTATTCCTTGGTTCCCTATGCTGGTGCCATCCTCAGAGGAGGTTCATTGGTTTGGAAGAGACTTATTGGACAGATGCCAGGTGGTTCCAAGTCTGGAGAGGATGGAATGTCTCCTGTCCCAGAATTAGCAAAGAAAATCCCTCTGTCTCCTATGCATGCTTTTCATACCTCTCAAGACCCTTTTCTTTAACCCTTCAGACCTTGGAAGAAAGGACCAATCCAGAGCCTGATTTCCTGAAAAACACTGAAGATTGACTACTAAAGAATTTCAGAGTTGGTAATAAGCCAACCGGTTCTGAAACTTTTTTGAGCAGATCTCTTTTATTGAAGGATATATTCAGGAGGAAATCTGATGTACAAAAAAAGAGAAACAGAGGTGCAGAGGTGGAGGCGAGGGGCTTGAAATGCACCTGGCTCTTCCACCATGCCTGGACAATCACTGGTACAGTTCAAGCTCTGCAGTCCAGTCCTGTGATTCTGTCCAGTGGCCACGGCCCTGCATCCAGACCCAATTCCACTTGCGGCCCAAACCTTTTGTTCTCTTAAGCCTCACTCTGCCTCCCTAATGCTTCATACCTCTAGCATTATTTCTTAACAAGATCAAGACCCTTTCCAACGGGAAGCATCTTGTTTTACATTTCAACAATTTCTGAACAGTGCTCTCGACTCAGTTTTGAATTAGAATCCACCATGACACCATCAGTTTGGGAGTCAGAAGCATCCCCAACAGTCCCAGGTTTTGAATAATCCTCAGCTTGTGGCACTATTTTAAAGGCTATGGAGACTCTAGGAAGTGGGGTCTGGTTGGCAGAAGCCAGTCATCAGGGGTGGGCCTTTAAAGAGTATACTGAAACCCTGGTTCTGGCCTTCATTCTCTACTTCCTGATGTGTTTGGTGAGAGTCCACTATGGACAAATATGCCCTTGCCTCCATGGCTTTCCTGTTGTATTATGTGATAAAACACCGTGGCCAGGGCAGCTTATGAAAAAATGCTTATTTGGGCTTATGGTTTCAAAGGGTTAGACTCCGTGATGGTGGGAAAGCATGGTAGCAAGCAGTAGGCATGATGACTGGAACTGAATACTTACTATAAAACATAAGCAAGATGGCATCCCACAGGTTCCCAGACATCTCACAGGCACCTGGACTTCTTGCAGGCACCAGTACCTCTTACAGGCATTGGGACATCCCACAGGTCCCCAGACATCCCACAGGCACCCGGACTTCCTGCAGGCATCAGAGCCTCCTGCAGACACCTGGACCTTCCACAGGCACGGGGATGTCCCATAGGTACCCAGATGTCCCATGGGCACCAGGGCATTCCCAGATATTGGGGTGCTTGTTTGGTGTCCAGGTGCTGGGTGATGTCTGGGTGCCTGTTGGAGGCCCAGGTATCTTTGGGCTTGGGCAATGAGGATCAACTTCAGATCAAACTTCATCATGCTTGGTCTCAGGCTAGTATAGGCCAGGGGGATACCCATTATCAGAGCAGCCAGTTTACCTGCAAGAATGGTAGTGATGCCCATGATCCATGTTCCTGCCACAATATTAATTTTGTTTTATTTGTTGTTGTTTTCTTTTTGAGGACATAGGGGCAAGAGGGTGGGACAGGGAAGAATGGGAAAGGATGTTATTGAGATACATTATGTGAAACTCAAATTATTAATAAAAGTATTATTAAAAACAAATAAGCAAGAAGCAGAGATTGATAGCACTGAGAATGATGCAAGGATATGAAACCTCAAAGCCCATCCCAAGTGACAGACTTCCTTCAGGACGTGTGCACCTCCTAGGCCTCCACCCAAGCAGCATCACTAACTGGGGACCACGTGTCCAACAGATGAGCCTATTGAGAGACATTTTCATTCAAACCACCACACCTGCCTTGACAAAGTGAAATCTCTCTGAAACCATGAGGCCAAATGAACCTAACTTCCCTTAAGCTGTGACTGGTGTTTTGATTACCACAAGCAGCTGGAAATTCCTAATACACTGAGCCCTGTTAAGCATCTGTCCTACCCCAGACAGGTCTGGTCACCTCTTACCTAGGCCTGCAATGACATTGTTCTCAACGTTTTCCTCATCCCATCTGATCTTTTGAGAAAGTTCCATGGTCCAGATCCAAACAACAAAGGTTTCATATGCTTCTTTGATAAATTGAAAGCAAATCCTATAAGTGCCAGATTGATATGATATCAAATACTTCTTTTCCCAAAGTAATTGTGATCACTTAGCAGTTCAACTCTGATTGCATGTCCCCTTTGCCTTGTTCTGGAATGATTGCACTAACTCTTTTACCTTTCCCCAGCCATCTTGGCTATGGTAAAGGAAATGACTTTGCTTTTAGAGCCAGGACACTGTCCCTGATCTCCAGGCGAGTGACAGAGGGGTGAGAGGACTGTGCCCCCACTCCAGGCTCTTTGGCAGGCATGTTCTATCCACTTTAGTCCCAATACCTATTAGCAAACAACCGGGCTCCACAAATGAAGGTTCATAGCCTCTCTGGAGTCTCCATAATGTCCCTCCCAAGTCGTGAGTCCTCCTAACCAGTATTTCCTGAATGGAGTTAAGATCACGTGGGCCAGGATTCAGATCCTTTAACCAGAGAGGGTGGAGCAAAGCACAACCAATGGTGTGAAGTGTGAAGAGAAACACTCCAAGGTCAACCACAGCAATCTGTCTCTATCATCCGTTTCCCATCTCCATCCAAGACTGTGTCCTCTCTTTAGTGCCTGACTCATTGGTGGAACATAAAGGAGGTGACCTTTCCATAACTACTGGAGTTTAAGTCCAGATAAACTCAACCAACTACGTCAGGTTGCAGAACTCAGTAAAGGTAAGCTGAGAGCTGTGCCGAGGCCACCTTACACTCACGAGGTCTAACTTTAACTGACTTTCAATTCCATCTTACCATGATTTGACCTTTTTCCTTCCTTAGTACTATCCATCCGATAGGCATGTTTTAAGGTCTCAGTATTGTCATTTCTAAATTGGGCCTGATAAGGGTATCACCTAGCCAGGTTCTTAACAATTACTAAAAATAATAGCAAATACATGGCATAAATACTTATACATGCAGTTGTCGTGATATTATATTCATGTCTTATTATATTTGTTATTATTATATGCTATATGTAACAAAATAATATTTTCTACAAATCTCAGAGTCAAGAAATGGTTTGTTTTTTTCATGTCAGCTATATGTCAGTTGTAATAAGCACTGAGACTTTTTAAAAATGAAAGATGTGGCCATGTCTACTACACGGAAATAAAGAGGTGTGTGGTGCTTTGATATTTGGGTCCTCAAGGCTCTATCTTCCTTCCACTCTCGTTCCCTCCTCTCTTTGGCCCCCTTCCTTACAGTAATAAGACCAAGGCAGATCCACAAAAGCCCCTACTCATCCCTCTTCATCTCAGAATCCCTCCCTCCATCCCAGTTCTCGAGCCTCTCCTCCACTCCGAGAGGACAGTCACTGTCCGACTCTGCTCTGGTTCTTCCCACCAGGTACGGCGTGGTGTGTGTGGTTTGGTGACCCTTAGGTCTTCCTGTCAGTTCCTCCTGTGAGCTGAGAGTACAAATGCACAGATTTAAAATGGTGTCTTTAGAAATTAGAACCGAACTGGAGTAAAGGAAGGAAAAATAATCTGCAGGACAGTTTGTGACAAGTTCCACATGAGTCACCCAGGAAAAGTGGGGAAAGGGTCACGATCCTTGGCAGAAGGAAACTGTGAAGTTCTTGGTTCAAAAATAAAAAAAAAATTCTTCCTGAATGAAATCAGTTGGCTTCCAAGAACTTGGTAGTTAGATCAATCACATTTTAATACCTCTTCTTTCATATAGTATTTTCATACAGAGAAGAACCATTTTCTTTAAGCTACTTAGACAGGTTTTGTAAGATGCTACCCATTTTTTAAATGAGGAAGCTGAGGGTTTGAGAGAAAATTCCCAAGGTGGCAGCCAGTAAGTGCATGGCAGGACTTTAGTGTGAGTCCTGGGGGTTGTTTTGTCCCCCTTTCCCCAGAGACCACAAACGTTATTGGGTTTTTGAGACAGAGTCTCATTGTGTAGTCCAGACTGGCCTCAAACTTGTAATATTCTTGATTCAGCCTCCAATAGGTACATGCTACCAATGCCAGGCCTGTGTGTGTGTGTGTGTGTGTGTGTGTGTGTGTGTGTGTGTGTGTGTGTTTGTGTGTTTGTGTATGTGGTGTGTCTGGCTGGGTGGTGAACCTAGCACCTCATGTGTATGTGTACATGCTTTGCTCTAGAACTCTGCAGAGTATGTCAATTCATCCACTTCCCAGAGCTGAGAATGAGTTGGAGAGGAGGAGCCAAGTAAACAATTTGAGCCAAGTCCTAAGCAGCTGCAGAGTTGGCATGTCAACCCTCAGGAAACCTGAATTCCACTATGATACGATGATACGATGTCACTTACACACTGAAGACTTTGGCTTGTAAAATGAAAGCAAAGTTTACAACAGTGTCAAGAGCTAAAATGAGCATAAAAACCAGATTTAGCCAACTTGACTGCCAGTCAAGTCAGAGACACAGGTGTGGAATAAAGAAAGCTTTTCTCAGCTAAGACCTGGACTTACTCAGCCATTCCCGTGAATACCAACTAGGAAGTTGTTTAGGAAAAGACAGTCACGTAATCTCATAATCCCTTCATTTTTGCTGCTCTCTGAGACATATGAGCTCTTCAGAACGTCTTCAACGGTTAATGTGCACACCAGCCTATGGAAACCCATTCAGACCCTCGTAGACACTCTATCAATATCTGATGCCTTATGCTTTTGTTAACAAATTCAGTTCTTTTTATTATACTGGACATGTAGGCCCCTTTAAAAAGTACCTTAGCAAATGCGAAACCAGGCATGTTGGGAAAATTCTCTTTGGTAATAAAAATGAAATAGGAAAAACTCCAAGGAAGATGTTCAGAACCAACTTGAAGAATATGTATTCAATAAAGTACATCACAACCAGAGTACTCGATGTAGTGAAGGAAAGTTCATGGACTCTTTGTAATTTTAAATATTAGAAAGTTTCAGTGGGTTCGAGCTCAAAATTCTAAAGCATGACTGGAGAATTTTCTACTGGGTACACTGTACTTTTACAAGGATTTCTTCCTTCTGTTTCCCCCTTTTAGGTACAGGCCGACCTGAACTGGGGAGGACTGTGACTCATACCATACACTGACTAGTTGTGGTTTGAAGGGTGTCACTTCAGAATTCTAATCTCTTTTGTCATGGACCATCCCTGGGGATTCCAAAGTATTACTAGCCTTAAAGGAACTCCCCTTCTCAACGAACCACAGCTCCCAACAAGAAATGAGCAAGTTATGATAGTGAAAAATGGGACATTCTAGAAGAATTAACTAATAGTAAAACCAAATCAAAGCTCTCTGTGAAGTGAATTATTGACCATATTAGGAAAAGACACACAGGTGGCAGGCAAAAAGCTTCACAAGAAGTGAGCTGCATAACATTTTATGGAAAACTTACTTAACAAAGTATTTCTTTTATTTCTTTTTCCTAATAGAATATGATGGAAGAGAATAAATTTTCTAACTACATAAAGATGAATTATTCTTGTTTTGTGGATCAAAACAAGCATCAGTAGGGATATATTAATTAAAGTCTGGTTTTGTAAACATTTACACACACTTACTATGTACCACACTGTGCTAACAAGTATTGATGAGCTGGCAAGACAAGGTCTTTCCCTTCAAATATCCTGCTATTCAGTAGAGAAATTCATACTATAGTCACAGGACGTCCAGCACTGCCTGTGTTACCATGCACCCCTTCGTACTCTGCTTTGTGTTCAGCATGAATGTATGAGAGGATCAGGGAGGTGTGAAGTCCTCATTCAAGTCCTGTGTATTTGTTCAGAATAGTCATTTGTGTGTGGCTTTATAACTATTTTAATAACCTATTTTGGGTAGAAGCATATGTTAATAATGCTACACATACACTGCCTGCTTCCTGGACAGTACAATATACTCACCTTCAGCACTTACATCTCAAACGGCAGCAGAACAGTCAGGACCAGAAAGGAGTCTCTCTGAAAATACCCAGAGTACTGCTCAGGGTAGCAGAGGGCTAAGGTTAGCATTAATTGAAGCAAAACTTTCCGTGTGCTGCTTCCACACATTGAATACACAGAGTAAAAAGAGTACCAGGTTTTGTGCAAGTCATGTTTTTAGAAAGAGTGCATCGCACAGAAAATGCTTGAACTTTTCAGACTCAAAATTCCCAAGTGGAAAAAGGATTGGGGACTTTTTAAAGAGATTAAATGACTCAGCTTGATTATCTGACTCTCTTTGATTAGTATGTAAAAGGCAAACAAACCTGTGTACATACAAAACCTGCCTGGTTTTGTAGTTAGGTAATATACTGAAATCATCTGTGTACGTTTGTAAATTCATAAATGGCATCAAGTAGTGACATGCAGAATCTGGAGCCGCAGCTTCTGTTTCCTTGAACTCCTTCTGCAGTGAAGGGCTCACGGCCTCCTACCACAGAACAGCACATTTAGGGAATGTGCTGAACAAAGAAGGAAAGAGAAAGAGAAGAGGAAAATTGGAAGGGAGGAAGGGAAGGGAAAGGAAGCAGAGGAAAGGAGGGCTCATGAGAGAGGAAAAAAGAAAAAGAAAGAAAGGAAGGAAGGAAGGAAGGAAGGAAGAAAGGAAGAAAGGAAAGAAGGGAGGGAGGGAGGAAGACCCCTGTGGATACCAGTGAGGGGAAGGGGATGGGGTTGTAAGTAGGGGAATGTGTTAACCTTGACCTCTAACTTTGATATCAGGAAGTTAAAATGAACTAATTCAATATTTTCTAAACTTTCCTACTCATAAGGACAACAATGCATCTGGGGAGATGGCTTGGTGTGTTAAATGTTTGCTACACAAGCACAAGGACCTCAGTTGCATCCCAGCACTGGTTGGCAGAGACAGGAGGATCGTGGTATTGCTCGCCAGCCTGTCTATCCAATTGGTAAGCTCTGGGTTCAGTAAAAGAACCTGTCTCAAAACAAACAAACAAGCAAACAAACAAACAAGGTGAAGAGCCATAGTGAAAGGTAACCTAACATTTTACCTCTGGCTTCCAAATGCATACAGTGCACATGCACATGAGCATACACAGAGAGAGAGAGAGAGAGAGAGAGAGAGAGAGAGAGAGGAGAAGGAGGAGGAGGAGCAGGAAAACCACCAGAGATCATGCATTTATAACAATTAATTTGATATCCTGATTTGAAAAGATTCCAACAATCTCTACAAACAGCCTCTGTTAATTCATATCATCAAGCAGGCCGACATAATTGATTCATGGTGTTCTCTGTATAAAACGCTGCTTGCTTGATTAAGGTTTTTCCCTTGTGGTGATTTCCTTCCTTAAGCCTTGTCTCTGACTTCCCTAGGCTTTTCTCTTGGAGTCACAGACACTTAACGTACGATGGCAAAGTTGTGGTATCCAAGTCTGTGTCACCCGCCTGAACTCTAGGTCATGCCCTCCTACGTAGTCGCAGTGATTGAGCTTCCCTTAGAAGCCGGAACCGTGCTCATTGCAAGAATTGTTAGAACTTTTTGGAAAGAGGAAGTGATTTTATCAGGAAAAACTGAAAGAAAAACAAACAACAAACAAAATCATGTCTGGAGTCAGGGAATAAAGTCAAACATCTCAAGTTCACAGTGCTCTAAGTCAGAAAGGATCTGTCTGTGTACGCCTGACTTGAAAGAGGTTGTTTGCCATTGGAGGTTCTCACATACTGTGGGAGACATTCCTGTGTGTTGGCGCCCGGCTGCTTCAGTCATCTGTCTCTTTAGTGGGACCACTGAAGCAATGAAATCACAAAGACAAGAGCTGTCTTGGCTCTCAGCTTTGGCGGCATTGTATAATCAGTTGTTACCATTGCTTCGGGGCTGTGGAAGCATCGGGTGGATGCTCAAGTGTGCAACAGAGCAAAACCGCTCTCCTCACCATCCAGGAAGAAGAAAGAGAAAGGAGAGAACAGGCTGGGACCCCACAACCCATTTAAGGGCATTCCCCCCAATGACCTATTGGCCTAATGGTCTCCTACTAGGCCTCACGTCACAGAGGTTCAGTGATCAATGGTGCCTATCGGAACTAAGCTTTTAACACTGGTCCTTTGGGGAAACAGTCAAGATCCTAATTAAGGAACTAAAGGAGTGTGTTAATAAATGACTGAAGTTTACTTCCTTACCACATGAAGGAATTTGTACACTCATTTATCTGTACTTCTTCCATACTGGCTAGATGCTTTGTCTGTACTACGGTGCTGTTGTTAAATTACTAGAATATGTGGACATATAAGAAACAAAACCTTTATCCTTACCTTTAAGTAAATCACAGTTAAATGGAATAATACACATGTGACTAAATATATATCATGCTATAATGTGGCATACATATATTTACAGATTCTGTAAGACCATAGAGAAGTATATGCTGAGTATACAGAAGGATTGTGTTTAGAGAGGAGTGTGTGTGTGCCTCTGTGTGTGTGTGTGCAGTGCATCAATCAAACCCAGGGCCACACACGTGCTAGGAAAGCATTGTACTACTGAGCTACATCTGCAGCACCGGCTATATTTAGTTGTATAAATGAATACAATGACACTAAGGAGAATATTTTTCATTAGTTTGTATATTCAAAACCTTTGTTTCCCAAAGCCTCATCCATCCTCAGACTGTAAAAATAACTGTGTGCTATAAGAAAGTTGAAAGATTAATGTTTATCGTTGTATGTTCTAAAAGCTTGTATGTTTTTGACTATTTGAAGCCTGAAATAATTTCATATAAAAGCAAAATCATTAAATTTCCCAGATAATGGACAAGCTGTCGATACACTACCAAAGTTAGATAACAACAGAGTACTTGAACTAAAAATATACGGTTTTTCTAATAAATTTCTCGAATTAAAAAAACACAAGACGATTTGAAAACAGTCTTAAAATGTACTCCAAATGCTCTTCCTTGAGGTACAAATATCCCAATAGCCACGGCTGTGTAAGGAGGGGGTACCAGCCAGATACCGACTACTATAAAAAGATGCCCATTCTGCCTCCTTTTGATGACTTGCAGTTAGAGAGTGTGAGCAGCCCAAGATCAGAGGTAGTGGAAGGAAGCAGCAAACATGGCTTTTTTTTTTCTAATTTGGAAATAGATTCCTTTTCTAAGATGGTAGAAAGAGAATCACATGTGGGCTGAATTGGGGGATGACACCCTGTGAAAGCAGGGCTTGGACATAACAGTGGAATGAGAAAGACTGAGCGGTGATCACGATCACACTCTACACAGCCACTGGTTGCTCTGCTTGTCAAAGACTCAACACCAAGAGCAAAAAGAGTAGAGCCAGGCATTTACCATACTCTAGATTCTGGACTCTGGACTCTGGAACCTACTAGTATTGGACAACAGGAGGCCAGTAGCAAACCGGGTAGACAGAGCTCATGGCTGTTGTGGCTGATTTGGAAGAGCATACATCAAGAGTTTCAGTGACAAGTAAGTCTTCAGAACCTTGAGCTGCACTGTGGGATAGTTGTAAAGTCAGCATTACTAGTTCAGGGTACATATATAGATGGGAACTTTGGCCTCAATTTTCTGAGCTATAAACTTTATTGAAGATCAAAGCTTTAAGAAAATGGTCTTGAAATGCAACTCTCCATTTATCTCCTCCTGTATCAGTTTACATCTGTAATTCCAGCACTCAGAAAGTTGAGGCAGGAGATTGCAAGCCTAAGTCTTGCCTGGACAACAAAGTAAGATTCTATAACACACACACACACACACACACACACACACACAAACATGTATAATATATATATATATTATAGAAAACTGTATGGTCTAGATAAAGAGATGAGCATATGTAACACTAAGGCATTTGGCTATAAAAGAGTAAGTGGAGAATCAAGGTGGGAACTTAGGTTGAAAGTGCATGATGTGTGTACACAAGGTGTTAGTGCAGAAGTCTGTAAATTGATGTGGTTGTCAATAAACCATCAAGATTAGACTTTCAAACAATTATGAAGTCATGGTGATGCTATGAAGTTTAACTATCTTATTTATTATTATTGTGTGCATTTGTTTGTACAAGTGTGATGGCACATGTGTGGAGGCCGGAAACCAGCCTTCAGCAGTTGGTCATCCCTTCCAGCATGGGTTCCAGAGATGGAGCTCAGGCCATAAGGCTTGCATAGCAAGCACTTCTAACAAATAGCTCAACCCATATAGTTTCAAACAGTACTCCTTCTTCTTAATCTTTCCAAAATTTTGCAATCACAATATTTTTTTTTTTAAATTTAAGAGTTGTAAGATGTTGTAAACTGGTATTCCAGGAAGATTTCTTTTGGGGTTATGTGAAGGCTAGGTGACAAGAGAGACGCGTAGTAGATGAAGGCAGATGTTTGAAGGCAGCTGATAGGACTGGGTGACTAAGTAGAAGCAGCCAGGAGGAGCGGGGGCAATCCCTAGTGTGGAAGTCTATATGAATGGGAAAATGAAGCCTTTCGTTAACATATGATTTATGCTATTCAAGTTTTACTTCTTAAAGATTTAAAAAAGCTTTTAGCCGTGTGTGTGTGTGTGTGTGTGTGTGTGTGTGTGTGTGTGTGTGTGTGTTTGCCATGTGTATGCAGATGGTCTTGGAGGCCAGAGGCATCAACTCCTCTGGAGCTGGAGGTTAGATGGTTGTCATCAGCCTGATATGGATGCTGGGAGTCAAACTTGGGTCCTCTTGAAGAACAATACAGGCTCTTAAGCTCTGAGCCACCTCTCTAGCTCTGAAGCCATGCTCTTATCTTCTGGAATATGGATCCAAGAGTAGAGAAGCATGTAAACTTGGATTTGTTTTAGTTTTGTTTGGTTTTTTTTTTTTTTGTGAATTTTCTTGTTTTTGCTTTTGTTTTTAGTCATGGTGGGTTTGGAGTTATCAACAGGCCCCTCATTTGGGGGGAAAAAAAAACATCTCAAGGCAACATGGAATTCAGAAAGAGACTGGAGACAGATGCAGGTTTGCAGTGTACACACATGGATGTCCCAGCGGAAACCTCCCGAATGAATGAATGAGACAAATGGGTTGTGCAGCGTGAGAAAAGACCACTTCCCAGAAAACCATTAAGAAACCGAGTGAGGAAGAAGGAGCCAAGACATAAGGGTGAGCAAAGGCACCAGACAAAAGCAAACGAACAGAAAAACGCAACTCGGGCAGCACACTGACTCAGAAACAAGTAAGATGATTTCAAAGATTTATCAAATGCCACACAACTGTCCAGGCCATGGGGGCTTGTTAAAAAAGTAGTCCCTGGCAAACTTTGAAGGAGCAACTTCAGTAATACAGTTTTACAGAAGCCAGAAGAGATCAGAAAGAGATGTACATGTGTACATCACACACACACACACACACACACACACACACACACACACACACGAAACCAGAAGATAATGGCAGTTATGGGTGTGGGGGACACTGCCATAGCCATAATGATCAAAGAGGGTGAGGAAAGTGAATTTGTTTCATTTTACATGAGAGACAAAGATGAGAAAAAAGACAAACGAGAAGAAGAAACAGAGAAGATGTGAGTTGAGGAGTAAAGTTCAAGAGATGGAAATGTGTTGGATCCTGGGCACTGAGGTTAGGCTCAACCTAGAAGAGCATCAGGAACACCTTTTTCTAAAAAGGTGGCTTAAAAAAGGGAGGCGGTATGGGGGTGTGGGTATAATTTAATACCCCCTCTCCTGCTTAGTTTTTATTAACAACTTGACACACAACCAAGAGTCACTGGGGAGAGTGAGTCCCAGTTGGGGGACTGCCCACATCAAATGGCCCAATAGCTCTGTCTGTGAGGAATTATTCTGACTGTTGATTGACATGAGAGTGTCCTGCCCACTGTGAATGGTGCCAGCCCTGCTCCAGGCTTATATAAAAAAACACTGGCTGAGAAAGACACAGAGAAGGTCAGCCAGTAAGCAGCATCCCTCCACAGTTCCTGCTTCAATTCCTGCTTTAGTTTCTACCTTGGCTTCCCCTAGTGATAGACTGTGACCTGGAAGTGAAAGCCAAATAAACCCTTTCCTCCCCTAAGTTACTTTTGGTCGTGGTGGTGTTGACATGGCAACAGAATACAAACTAGAACACCCTCTCCCCAAGACTCCTGGTTAAAGGCTTAATCCCCAGGTTGGCTCTATGGAAAGGTTGTGGAAACTTCAGGAGGTAGGGTGTTGTGGGAGGTTCTTAAGTCACTAGAAGAGTATCCTTAGAAAAGATTGGTAGGCCCAGCCCATTCTCTGCTCTTGGTTAGGGATGTAATCACTTGCTCGCTCCTGATAAGAATTCCCACCATGGTATTACACAGCCAGAGGATTCTGTCCAGACTTAGACCACGTGACTTTGACCTCCATCCTTCAAACCTGTGAACTAAAGAAGTCCCTTTTCCTTATAAAGTAGCCCACTTCAGATATTTTGCTATAGAAATGGAAACTTGACTGGTATAAGAGATGGAAGTTTCTACTCTGGAGGGAAAGGGAAGATTGAAGCTTCTCACCTGAGAGTTAGTTAAACTCAGCAAGATGAAGAAAGATCACTTGTCAAGTCAGAGATTGTCCTGGGTGGTCATGACTGGCCACGAGCCGTGCTGAACACCATATGTGTAAAGTCAAACAATGCTCAGGTTTCGCTTTTCAGAAGCTTCTAGCTATGTTGAAAAAGAAAGCTGTAAGGATAAATTATTACCCTGATGGTGCTATCCATCGAAGGGAGAGCGTGGTAGAAGGAGAGGTCAGGACACCAGTGCAGGATGGGGAGCAGGGGTTCAGGCAAAGCTTCCTGTAATTCGTGTGCTGAATCCTAACGGATATCAAGTGTGGGGAAAGTAACATGAGCGGAGAAAGACACCCAACAGAGAGCACAGCATGCAGAGACAGGAAGAAGGCAAGTTAGAACAGCTGGTGTGCAAGATCCAAGGGTGGGAGATGCCAGGCACAGGTGGCATGCCTGGGCAGAAGGTCTGGAGAGGTGAGTTAGCACCAGGCCACGGTGGCCATGTTTTGTGCATATGGAGGATGGACTTTCCTTCTACAGGAAAGAAAGTCATTGACCATTTTCAAACAATGCAGTGACAAGGTTATACCTCTCATCCCAGGAAGTGTGGAGGAAAGACTGGAAGAGTTCCATTTGGCAAGGAAAGTGTAGTCCCAAAGCCAGGAAACAGCTCTTTGGCTAGACAGAAGGAAAGTGAAAGAGAAAGGCTAAGTTGATGCAATTAATAGGATTTGGCCAGTGTCTACACAGAAAGTGAAAAACACATCCAGCAGAGTCCTGGGCTCCTGCCAAGATAGCCCAGGAAGGGAGCAGGCTTGGGGGGTGATGAAGCTTGAAAGTTAGAAAGTAGTTGGGAGGAGTGGTGTAAGCAATCAGTCAGGAGTGAGCAATCAATCAGGAGTCACAAACAGGAGTAAGCAATCAATCAGGAGTAAGCAATCAAGCAGGAGTAAGCAATCAATCAGGAGTAAGCTATCAATCAGGAGTAAGCTATCAATCAGGAGTGGTTACCAAGTGCCATAAAGATTAGGGTAAAGCCATTAAAAAGAAGTGAGCTTGGGTTTTACACTGGTAGACAAAGAAAGTGAGGAAAGTCCCCTAGTCTTTGGTTTGCAAATAGTGAAGGGAACAAAGGTTCTGGAAGAGCAAGTCACAGTCCCTGGAGACAGGGAATACACGGTTATGGTCAAAATAGAAAGTTTTAGCTCTTCTGATGTCAGAGGTGGAGCATTCTCAGCTTAATTCCAACTCCAAGAAGTGGTATCACCCAGAGACAGGTAATATTTGCACTGATGTGATATAGGTACAGTCTGCCCTGAGCATCTGTTCATGAGAATCCGTAGCATGAGTTCAGTTAAGAGGAGATTCAATCAACTGCAGAGTAAAAAGATTTGTAAAAATATTGTATCTGTCTTAGCATAAAGAGACCTTTATTTTGCTGATATTTATTATTATTGTTGTTGTTGTTGTTGTTGTTAATGATGATAAAACAAGGTCTCATTATCTCAGGATGATGTCAGATTCACTACATAGTTGAAAAGAGCCTCTCTGCCTCTCTACCTCTCTCGTCTGGGATGACAAGCGTGTGATAATATACCTGGCTTTACCACTATTTATTAAACAATATAGTATGACAATTATCTGCAGGGAGATTTTATTACAGTAAGTAATATAAGTAACCTAGAGATGATTCAAAGCACATGACAGGATGTGCTTGGTTTATATGTGAATGCCATGCATTTTCTATAAGTTTCTTGAGTATCCTCTATTCACAGAGGGTCTTGGGCACAATCTCTTGCAAATGCTGGGAATGACTGGAGTTTGAGGATTTAATGTTACAGGACCAGAGCGTGGACACTGAAGTCACTGTGATGTATGGGAGGGAAGGAGGTGCTAGCTTTAAAAAGATAGAGAAGTATCATGAAAGAAAGCCCTTGCTGTGGTCTACAAGGTCAGGCACCATCTGCTGCCAGAGTGTCCCTTCAGATGTTATGGCTCTGCCCTGCTGCTCCAGCCCAGCTGGCTCTTCTTTCAGTTCCTGGAATGTTCTGGACTTCTCTTCACCCCAGAGCCCTCACAAATGCAATTTCCTCTTCTGAGAAGTGTTAACACCCTTCTACTTCTACTCCCCCTTCCTCCACAGAGGTCAGATCTCATTTTGAAAATCACTTCCCCAGGGAGACTTTCCCCAAATCCTCAGGCCCCGATTCTGTATTGGAACCCTCCCTCAGACTTCCCCAAATTATCTAGTACTTCTTAGTATTCACCACAAATTCAGCTCAGGATTTTGCAATGATTTGTTTACAGTCAACCTCAAGAAGTAAGTTTTCTGAAGATAGACCCTGTCTACCCTGTCATGCAGCTCAATGCAGACCCTAACATAGTAAGGGTCTATAGAACCAGAAGTATCCCAGTACAGTTGTGTTAAGTTCACAAACACACACACACACACACACACACACACACACACGAGTCTGCCATGGCAGGGAAGGCATGGCAGTGGAAGTGTGAGTAGGTTGGTCCCACGTCCATAGTTACAAAACACAGAGTGATGGGTGCTATGTATTAAATATTCTGCTATAAAATATTGAAACCATATTATGATAAAGAAATAAAATTTTAGATTAAGTTTTGATGTTGACTTGAAGGTAGTTTATTAAAATGCTTCATTACATCTCAAAATGGCGAATTTCCTGAATTTGGACTCTATGGGAGTCAGGTATGGTTGCCCACTTCTGTAATTCTGAGACTCGGGAGGAGTGTGATGGCTACAATTTTAGGCCAGCCTGATCTCCTGTCTGGTGGATTCTGTGGAATGTTGAATCCCGGTTTTCTATTCAGGTCAGGTTACATTTTTTATTCTTTATGTAGTTTCTGGCTTCATTCTCCTGCTTCAAGGATTGATGCACCTAAGTCCCCTCAGTTGGAAGGCCTTTGACTTTCTCTCCAATCTTCCTAACATTTTCCCTGTCACTCAATACCAAGAGGTCTCTCGGTTTCTCTGAGTTTCTCTCACTGTTATTTTGTCCTTCAAACTCTCCCTCCCTCCCTCCCTTCCTTCCTTCCCCTTTCTCTCTCTCTCTCTCTCTCTTTCCCTCCCTCCCTCTTTCTTTCTTTTCTTTCTTTTCTTTCTTTTCTTTCTTTCTTTCTTTCTTTCTTTCTTTCTTTCTTTCTTTCTTTCTTTCTTTTCTTTTTTCTTCTACATCCTCTCCCTCCTCTTCCCCCTCCTCCTCTTCTTCTTCTCTCCCCCCTCTCTTCCCATCCCCTCCTTTTTTTTTTCTTTACTTAACCAGGCTTCACAGTACAGCTCAGACTGACCTCAGACTTGCAATCCCCCTGCCTCTGCTACCTGAGGGCTGCGATTCTAGGGACATGCCACCACACCCAAGTCTCATCCATTGAATTCTTACAGCATATGATAGCTACAAAGCTGTCTTTAATAGATGTTATCCTGGATTTCTCAGCATGTTTTTGGGAGTAACACATTATCTCAAATAGATAATTAATTCCCTGCCAATTAAAAAAAATCAAATATTGAATAACCTAAATTTCTGGTACATTCACCATAATTTGCTGCTTAGGTTGTTTAAGTACTGAATGTCCAAAATCCAAACACCTTTAGAATTCACTTTATGCCAAGAATCTCTTTCAAAATCTGTTTTTAAAGAGATAGAGATATATTTCAGAAAGCTCTTTCTTATTTGTTATTTCTCATTTCCTGTGAGCACTAATTACTGGGATATATTTGGGTTGGACTAGAAACAAGTCCTTCCTAGAACAAAATCAACATTGTTCCCTGCTGTAAGGATGTGGTCCAAGCCAGTTACTTAAGGTCATAGACCATGTATAAGGAGTGCTGGACAGAGAGTGGGAATTCCCATTCTCAGTATTCAGTGTCTCCTCCTGATTGCTCTGACACCCTCAACATACTAAGGACTGCTATCAAGCACTGTTAAAGAAATTCAAGATTTTTTTTTTCTGTGATCATCACTTAGCTAAACAACTATTGCCAGTGGTTTTCTTGGTTGTATATTATGTATAAATCTAACAAGGTTTGCTTTAAACTATGTTTTAAGGCATATTTCTTCAAAAATATTTTAAATTATTTTTAAAAACTAATTTAAAAATAAATAACACAATTGTTGTTAAAAACTGCAAGAAATAAACAAAAAAAACAAAGAAAGAAAACTTCAAGGAAATCTGTAGCTGAACTTCAATTATCAGTTAGGAGCCAGGCATGGCACCATGCATCTGTAATCCCAGCATTTTGGGGAAAGGAGACAGGAGGATTCGGGATGTAAAGCCAGCTTCATCTGAAGGAGATCTTCTCCCAAACAAAACAAAACAAAGCACAGACACAGTTAGTTACATTTATGTCATTTGGTGGGGGGAACTGTCATTATATTAAAAAATAGCAGTACTAAATACTATGAGGTCTAGGATCCAAGATCCATCCACCCATCACCCCTTAGAAAGCAGTGGAGGGACACATAGTCTCCAGTTAGCTGTGAGGGCTCCTTGGAGGATTTAGAGAATCTGAGATAGCTCTGGTTAGGTCTGAGGGCTGACCATGGATCCTGGTAAAGGCTTGTATGTATAGTTTCCCATGCACCTTTAAGGTAGACAGTTAGTGTATCATTCTTTAAAAATTGAGAAAAGGCAATATAACATTTGAAGTTCAGTCTTCTTCCTGTTACTGAAGAAAAGTAGTAGGGACAGTTCTGCAATATCCAGGGAATCTGTTCTGACTGAAGAGGAAGTTACCAAATATGGACACACAGTGGCAGATTGATTTTTCCCGTGCAAATCACCTGAGGTGAAGAGGGGTGGGAATACCCTTATTAAAAAATTCCTGTTCCAAATTCAACTTTAAAAGATGCATTCAATTCTTAAAAGACTACGGATGGGAAAACACAGCAGTCATAAGGTGGGGAACCACCCGAAGTTTTGTGTAGACTCATGGGATCCGAGTAATCAGAGGCACTAATTTCAGGAGACCCACTTCAAGTGGCATTTCCTTTTGATCCACAATAGGCATCTTTCTGTTTCAGATTGCCTGTGCACAATCCCCAATGAGGCCAGTCATTGCCCACGCAGAAGACAGACAGAAATACGTTCACCACCCCCATCAGCTTCTGGAAATGAATTTACATGGAGACATGGAATACTGTCTGAACTTGTACAATTCTGCTTGTGGTGATGCCAGAACTGTGGTTTGATTGGTTATGTGACACGTGAAGATAAAAAGTGCAGTTTCTGTTTTCACGTGGAACACATTTATATATCATAAGATAGTAGCATAAAAAGATTGAGTATCCCTGAAACCCCACACACTAACCAAGACCCCCAAACTCACCATCCCCATGTCTAGCTAAGCTGGTTTTACACAGAGAACCTAGAGACCCTGAGATGAACACTTCAGCACAGTGACTGAGAACAGGGATGCTGAAGCCAGCCTGGGCTGCCACTGAAGGAAAAGATAGCTTTGGGCATATTACTTAGACTCTGTCTCTGTGCCTCATGTGGCTGTTGCGGGTTGTAACAGTGCCAGCTTTGTAAAGTGATTATGAGAGTTAACTGGGCTAGTACTGCTTAAAAGCGCTAGACCCATCATCAAGCACAAGGTGAATTCCATCAGCTCATAATTGCCCTCATGACACCCATACTAAACTTGTCCTTGGGTCTTGCCAACCTTTCTCCCTAGGGCCTCCTGGCTCACTCTGAAAAGACATTTTCATAAGGACGCCTCACAGATCTCACTCACAGTCACAGACTACTTAGCTCCCGGTTCCTAAGGAACTTCCCTCAAAATTGTATAGTTGTTTACAACCACGATCTGTTGATCCACAAATACTCATGCAGGTCCCCTTTGGGCTGGTTGGTTCTGAGGTCCACTCATGTTCAGAGGGACTATTGTCCTACCTCTGGTATTGTTTGAACCACTGATGCTAACATTATAACTCTTACATTGTAATTCATCTCTTCCGAGTATCACAACAGTTTTATTCAGACCGATTGCTTTACTTGTTTCCTTAACGATAACCCTGTGGAGAGGTACTTTCTAGTCTCATTTTGCCCATGAGGAAATTGAAGCATTAAGAAATATGAGGTTTTACGTGTTACCGTACTGTAGCAGTCATAGCTGTCACAGAGGCAAATCAGGCTCCGGGAGTGTAACTTGTTCATCTCGGCCATCTGCTCGCCACCTGTTACCTTTGGTGACAGAGCCACAGAACGGGCTTCCTATCTTCTCTGAAAATTTCTTTACCCCTTTCTATCAAAGCCCTTGAACATTCTACACTGGGGGTATGAAGGAACTGTGGGCCATGAGTTGGTAAGGCTTTCACATTTGTATTTTCTGTTGTTTTGCAGTGGTGAGGGTCCAACCCAGTGCCCCACACATGTCAGGCAAGTATTAACACCTAACACACACACAGGCCCAGCTCACGCACACCAGGAGAGTTAACGCTGAGCTACACATATAGCCTCAGGTTTTTTCACATTTAAATAACAAAAACAAAAAAGGAAAATAAAACTTCGCGACACGTGAAGATTACACGAAATTCAGTCGCAATGTCCACGAAGTTTTAGTGGCATGACCACGCTTGCTTATGGACACACAGTCTATTGAAGCTTGGGGGCTACTGCTGCAGAGTTGAGGTTGTAAAACAGAGACCATAGCCTCATACAGTTGAAAACGTTTACTACCTGGCCAATCTGACTATAGATTCTTGCTATTGAATGTGTGTGTCGGGAACCAGCATCTGGGAGCCTCTAAGCATGGTAAAGTCACAGGTCTTAGCTCAAAATCTGAACTAGATTCCGTGCTCACACAGGCTCCCCCCCTTTACACTGTAGCTTGCATCTGTGGCTCTCCACATCTTAAGGCAGTCTGGAGAAGGGTGCTGTAGTCTGGCATTCCTGGTCATTTCTATCCACGGAGATTTGGACAACTTGATCCTAAGGTGATAGAGATCCAATAACATCTGCCTTTATAGACTACTTGAAGGAACCTAGGTAAACTAGACTTGACAGTGTCAGTCACATAGTTGTATTAAATACATTCCAGCTGAATGGCAGCTCCTATAACTGTGAACTGCGCACATGTTAAGCCATGCATGACCTCCTTAACTAGAGTCTCATTTGGGCTCCATGAAAGCTAGGGAAAGTAGCAAAGTATTTTCAGGGTGACTGATCAAAAATCAAGAGCCACTAATAAAAAAAAAGCTGTAATAATAGGAAAAAAATAATGAATAAGGAATGATGAATAGCCCCCTATTTATTCCCTATCTCCCCAATTTCCCTTACTAGAGCCAGGTTCAGTCCCACCCCAGGCTTGGGAATAACTGTGTCCTTAGTCACCCTTCAGGTGACTTAGCATCAAGTCATCACCTCTTAAAGAACTACAGTCACTACCTGTCCTATATTCAGAAACTGAGTGACAACCTATCCCTCAGGTATTCATTCAACGATTGATCATGTCCTGTGTGCCAACCAGAGGACCTCTTTTTGAAAATATCACAACAATGAACCAGAGATGGTTCCTTAGGAATAATCCTTCCCTTTGTACTCAGGTGAGTCAGTTCTTCTAGATGGACCACCTTGTCTGAGAGCAAATCCTAGACACAGTCTTTTAGAATGTCCTCTGACACCCAACTTGGCCTCCTTCTCTCTACCTACTCTGGAACTCTGGCTGCTTTCATACTCCAACTCCCAGACTCTGAGCCTTTCCCTCTGTTGGACCATCAACAGGATGCTGACCTTCAAATGCCTGACCCAATGTTAGCTCCCAGCCCCAGGTCCTCTATGAGAGGGCATCTCTTCCTACTTTCTAGTGACAAACCCGGCAATATGCAAGCTGGTGTGGGTGGCACCAATGGAAACTAGGAAGAGAATTCTGGCTTTGTTCCTTCGAGCTTATGATCATAGGGGTATCCTTGTTCCAGGACACATGCAAAGAAGCCCTGAGAGTGTCTTTCCTGGGCAAATCAATTTCCTTTGATTGGTGAGATCCGGTAAGGTGCTCTTACCTTGGAGAATAAGTCATTTTCTGGACTGTCTTTTTTTTTGTCAATGTGTTACTTAGGTTGGACATGTCATCTGGTAAATGCTAAATGGAGATGCCACAAGTTTTTCAGCAAATAAAGATTTTTAAGCATGAAGGCAGATAATAGGGTACCCGTGAGTATTTCTGTGGTATTTTTGGATGATATGGAAATATACATCTTGACCACTGAAAGCAAATGTATTGGAGTAGACAAATTTCCCAGGGCTTTTTCAAGCTGATGTTCAAACCAGGAACTGTGTAGTCCTTGGTCAAGGTGTGGTTTTATTGACAGAAAGAATGCACACAGTCATGTCTGACATAATAATGCTTCTGCAGCAGATGAAGAAGCATGATCTGACATAGTCAAATAGCATTAAGCTTCATTTTACAATTGATTTTATTCTTTTAATTTTATGTGTATATGTATGCTCTAATGCACATGTGTAGATATAAATCATGCCACAGTATGGAGGTCAGAGGACAATTCTGTGGAATTTTTTTTTTCTTCCATCTTTATATGAGTTTCAGGAATTGAAATCTAGTTATCAAGATTGTTTGGTAAACACCTTTACCCATGGAGCCACCTTGCTGGCCACTGGTTTTAAATTTCTTTTGAATCTGCTAACGTAAATACTGGTTAGTAGCACAGACTTCAGAGACAACTTAATCTCCATCAGCAGGTTAGATCTGTGACCTAGAACTGCCAGTTATTTTAACTGTAAGGTGGGGTGGCTACACCTACTTCAGAAGATTAACTATGAGCTCAGCACTGACCATGCTGTGCCCATAAGTCATAAGCATGGACGTGGAGCACAGAGCTGAGATGACCATTCAACCTAGCTTTATAATTAACAATGACTCCCACACAGGCCCTTCTTCCTGGGTGCTGATACCTCCCTTATGCCGGCAGGGCAGCCATAACCTGTTTAGTTCAAGTCAACCGGGATGTCCACAGATACCCTTGTACGAACCTGTACCAAAGAAGAGGAGGGCATAATTGAGTGTGGCACAAGGAGGAAAGAGTTTCTACTTCAGTGATAAAGCCGATTATGAGTCACAGCCATGGAAGTTTGACATTATTGAAAGGCTGATTTATCTCACTGGATTAGTCACACACATTCCGGGATTACGGCAAGAAGTGTACATTTGTCATACACTGCATATCTGCCTGGATGTTACATATTATATAAGGTACTGTATATTATCTTGATTTAATCTTTGTAAGAACTCCTTGAGGAAGTGTCTTAATGAGGATTTCTACTGCTATGATAAATACCATGATCAAAAGCAACTTGGGGAGAAAAGAGTTTACTCAACATACACTTCTATATCACAGTACACAATTGAGGAAAGTCAGGGCAGGAACCTGGAAGCAGGAACTGAAGCAGAGTCCATGGAGGAATGCTGCCTAGTGGCCTGCTTCACATGGTTTACTCAGCCTGCTTTCTTAGACAACACAGGACCCTGAGCTCAGGGGTGGCCCCACCCACAGGGTGCTGAGCCCTCCCACATCAATCATTCATGAAGAAAATGCCCTTCAGACTTGCTTATAGGCCAGTCTGCTGGAGGCATTTTCTCACTTGAAGTTCCTCTTCTCCAGTAACTCTAGCTTAGTTCACAATGACAAAAAATACCACACAGGACACATAAGCATGATCTTTATCCTCTTTATACTATTTGCCTTATGTAGAAGTTTAAAACACTGCAGCGACACAAAAACAGTTAAATGGAAAGACATAGCTTAGTCTTCAATAAATAGATTCAATATCATGAATATGTATTGTCCTTCTAATTTAATTTATAGGCTGGTGTACTTCCTCCAAAACAAACTAATTTTGTTGATGGAAGAAAAACAAAATAAGTAGATCCTAAAGTTCGCATGAAAAAGAAAAAAACAAACAAGAGTAACCTGGAAAGGGGGAGTGGTGGCTTGAGAGAAGGCTCAAGTGCCTGCTGCTCAAGCATAAGGACCAGAGTTTGGATCTCCAGAACCCAGGTAGATGCTGAGTGTGGGTGTGGTGGTCTACTTGCAATTCTGTCCTAAGAAGCAGCCAGAACAGAACCCCAGAAGCAAGCTGGCCAGCCAGACTATCAGGATCAGTGAGCTTTGGGCTCATCTGAGAGACCTTGTCTCAATGAATAAGGTGAACAAACTATAAGGAAAACTGTCAACATCAACCTCAGGCCTCCATGCACATATGTGTACATGCACCCACACACATGCAAACATGTATACACATCACGCACAAGAGGAAAACTGAAAGTGATATTCCACTTAATGTTATGACATACTATACCATTCTGATTATAAAAACAACTTATTTTCTGTAGGAACAGATAAAACATTGGTAGAACAGACCAGAAAATCCAACGGTATATTAAAAAGCACAGACAAATTTAGTACACAGTAAGCTCTGCTGGAGATTGACACAGTCATCAGTAAATGTTATTGAAACCAACTGGTAGTACTGGAATAAAGAAAATGAAATTAGATCTCTACCTCATAGACTAAAAGTCAATAAGGTTCATATGGGCCAAGTATTTAAATGTGAAAAAAAACAGTCATAAAATGTTATGAAGAAAATTGCCGGACAAAATTATCTGAGTATGATATAAACCCAGAAGCCACAGAACATTTTTAAAAAGCTCTGCTTGGAAAGCTGCCCTGTGTGCAAAGGTAAAAGACTGGATTTACATATTCTATAAATATGCTAGTATATTTGCAGTATTTAACTCAGAATGAGAACTAATTTTCCTATGCAAAATGGTCCACACGCTTTAACAAAAAGAGACCAACACTCAAGAAAGAATGCACAAAGGCCATGTGGTTAGAGAGAAGGAAGATATATATATATATATATATATATATATATATATATATATATATATATGCCCTTTAAGCTTAAAAGCATATGCAACCTTACTTCAACACTGAAGATTTCCTTCACTGTGGGAACAGCTCTCAGGCACTGTTGGTCATGCAAAGAGGCAAGCTCAGCAGACAGTGAGAGGCACCTGCCAGTATTCCCTCTTCCATGCACAAAATAGTTTTTGGCTCTGCAATTCCATGTGTAATGATGGGTCTTACAGAGACATTCATATGTGTGAAATCACCCACCCACACTGCTGAGTTGACTCCCAGGGCCAAAGACTGGAAGTCCATCAGTAGCTAAATGATGCTAGAGTTGGATAATGGAATACAGCAGCCACTTGAAATATAATAAGGCAAATTTCAACTGTTGACATACACAGCTCTGATCTATGTTAAGGAGAGAGGGAAAAAATCAGTGACAAAACTAGGTAAGCTGTGGAAAGAAGTTTCTAGACATTGAATGACTTGCCTTATATTGTAGGATCTTGCATTGTAGGAGGACAGTTAGTTCTAGAACTGATGCAAAAGTCACGTTGTTGGTAAAATGGTAAAGGTCAGTGAATGTCATTGTTTTGTGACCGTGGGACACTTGTTTCCTTGGGTGGTTTGTTCAAGGACTAGGGAAACAGTGTAGGGTGGAGGAACTGGCTTCCAGATACTGATCCATTACAGCTTGGTAATGAACAATTTGGTTATTTTAATTATCTATCTATAGCTATCTATCTATCTATCTGTGCACATGTGTGTGTGTGTGTGTGTGTGTGTGTGTGTGTGTCCACATGTGAACACTCACACCATGGAAAGCATGGAGTGGTGAGAGTCCCACTTGATGAAATCAGATCTTTCCTTCCATTGTGGGACCCATGGACAGAACTGAGCTCTCAGGTGCTTTTACCTGCTAAGCTATCTGGCTGGCCCTAACGAGCAGTTTAGTAACACTTTCTCCTTCATCCCCCTGTCAGAGACACCTAGAGCAAGAGGGATAGGTATGGTTTCTCTATTCCCCCTTTGCATAACTTGAACTAGTTTCCAGTTGAGAGATTTAGTCTTGAAAAGCATGAACATTTGTTCTCTAGACCTTCCACTCCTTGGAATGTGTTTTGTGCCCTGAAGAAAGGACAAAACCTTAGAGCAAAACCTTCTCCATTCCAAAGGAAAAAGCACTCAGCACACGGAGGATTATCAGTCCTGGAAGGGTTTATGGCAACAACTCAGTTCCATTCACAGAAGGAAATGAATGCAGAGTTCTTATCTAATTAAAACAGCTCGGGGAAAGAAAGTGGGCAAAGGGTAATTACAGAGCCTAACTTGGCATTTGGCCTAGAAAAGCCAGAATAGTATTTCTTTTATGGAAAAAAAAAAAAAAAACCTGCCAGGAAATCTCAAATTATAGTAGTTGCTTTAGAGCTGTAGGGAATTTTTCATTGCTGAATCCCATACAGTTGACACGTATAAATTTTGTGGCCCTTGGCGTGCATCCTAGAAAAGTAATCATTCATTCTTCTATAGATGTTAATAATAAGTAAGATGAATATTCTGCATAATTTATGTCAACACTAAGCTCTTGGTCTACCCAGTGTTTACCAAGTAGAAGAGAAAGGATCGGGCTTAGCAAATGCTTACTGGAATTTCCTACCATTTTCTAGTGCAGCGTGGTTCTCAACCTTCCTAATGCTGCAACCCTTTAATGCAGAGTTCCTCGTGCTGTGGTGACCCCCCTAACTATCAAATAATTTTTGTTGCTACTTCATAACTGTAAATTTGCTACTGTTATGAATCGTAGTGTAAATATCTGACATGTAGGATGGTCTTACATGACCCCTGTGAAAGGGTCATTTGACCTTCAAAGGGATTGTGACTCACAGGTTGAGAACCACTGCTCTAGGAGATGTTGGTTTTCTGTGATCTGCTTATAACTTCCCATGGTAGCCTCCAGACCTGAGTTTTGTTTCTGGCCTTCTCTGAACCTGCTAGTAATCTTCTGCATACCAATTCACCTTACTGAAGTCAGCCCGCTGAGAAAGAAACTCACAGAGGAGATTTCTTAAATCGGGACAGTTCTTATCAAGAATTCCAATGTGTAAGACAGATGGAAGCAAAGCCAGTTTGGAGCAATAAGCTATTGCTAGAGAAAGGAGACTCACCTTCTCACGACCCTGCATGCACTTGGGTGACCTCGGCTTCATCTCTAAGGAAGTCAAGGATGCTCATGTAGGTTGTAGTTTGAAGATCTCTTTCTTGGTTGTATTTAGGCGTTCAAATTCAAAAGATACATGTTTTGAAATAAAAAAAAAAAACAAACAGTAAATGTATAAAGACTTTTTGAACTCCCTTGCACAATAAAGGCAAATCCTCTTCCTTTCTGATATGGAAAACAATCATGAAGTGTCTCTAGCTTTTAATTTGAGTAGTTATAAGCAAACCTGGATGGGTGGGGGCTTTGTCTTGTAAACGAAGTGAATGGATAATAACCAGTATTTGTTCACTGTATCTTGTTCTGTGCCAGTTGCTGCTCTAAGCGCCTCACATCTCTCCGTTGTGTTTAATCTTCCCAATAACTCCAGGGCCTATTATTACTTCATTTTTCAAATGCAGAGCTAATGTGGTGAAACCAGTAACTTGACCTAGGTTATTTGACTTTGTGTGGCAGAGTTCTGCTTTGAGCCCATCAGTCTGGTCCAACCCCTGTACCCAGATTTCTGTATTCTGCATTACGACGGGGATATTGATTGATAGTAAATTCCTCGATGCAGTTATAGGATAACTTTGGAGTTAGAATAGCTCTGACCAACTAATAAACCAAACCAGATCTTTTCATTCATTCATTCATTCATTCATGCTTAGGCTTTTAAGTCAGGCTCTCCTATAACCCAGGCTGGCCTTCAACTTGATGGCCTTTTTAAACTTCTGATCCTTTTACCTCTGCCTTGAAACAGCTGGGGTTCCCAGCATGCATCACCAGAGGTTATACACATAGATCTTTTGTTTATAAATGAACAAATGAAGCCAATTTAGAAAGAGAAAAACAATCTCCTAGCAAACTTGAAAATTCCACCTTTTATCCTGTTTCTTAAAATGATTCCTGTATGAATTTGCAACCTAAGTATTTCATTGCTTTTTTTAAATTTAAAAACAAGTATTAACTTGCACAGATACAAGTTTTCCAGCTAAATTACCTGGTTCAGGAGGCTATTTCTGTGTCTACGGTGCTGTTTTTCCCTCACATCATCTGGCTTAGCTCTAGGAAGGCACCATGAAAGCCTGGCAGATTCACGTCCTAGACCATAGTTCAGTTATCATAAAGAAAATGGCCGCACCTAGGGAGTAAGACAGAATAGGCTGAACATTTCCAAATGATTTGAGTTACAATATCCAGCAGCAAGCTTCATGTCAGTCACCCAAGAAGTACAATAACTTTCCCAATAGTTCAAAGCTAGAAATATACGTTTGAATTAAATTCTTTTATGAATTTGCTTTCAGTCTCAAATCTCACACTTGCCCACGTTTGCATGTTTGATATGAAGACCACCTTCACAACATCAAAGCTGGCTCATGATCAGGTTTAACCCGAAAATCGAAGAACTGATTATAAAACTTTAAGAATTTAGATCTCTCTCCTCAGAAGTCCACTTTTACAGATGAAATGTGACAAGTTGAGGGTTTTGTAGATATTAATTGCTGCTTCTGATTTTTGTGAGGAGGTCTCCATACGATATCATAAAAGTCCCCTTTCCCCTCAAAAGTATGTATAATTTTATTATAGAAATAAATAAAGCATCGTGCTTACCCAGCTGTATTCTCTAGAGGGCTGAACAGCTAAAAGCACACTCCTTACATTTATTTCTCAGTTCCCATCTCACCACTCCGGCTTCCCGTGAGGCATACTAGAAACACGGCAACTACGAAATTTTCTTCTAAGTTTCTAGCAAAAATCCATAAATTAAGGAAGACCCTAACTCTTAAGACTTCATGAGAACAGGAAGGGAAATAACTTGTGTTTTACTACTATAAACAAAGTATTAATAGTGTCTATATCATTTATTAGTGAGTGACAATTAAAATACATTTTGAAACCTCTAAACATGTCCACGGAAAAACAGCCAACTTGTTTGGTCAGCTTTACACTGTGTAACCAAATTATCTCACGAGGTTTTGGCTGCTGATTTTAGTTTGTTGTCATCTGGTTCCACTCTACAGCAAGGTGGTGTTACGGTGTTTAACAGGATGCTCTAGCGACATTAGTTCCTCTCACTAGGCCTTACCTCTAAAAGGTTCTATCCAATCACAGCGGCACAACAGGCCGGGGACCATGCCTTCGACCCTTGGGTCTTAGCTGACATTTATGAAAACCATCCGTGACACCCAGTAAGCAGGAGTAAACAAATGCACTCAAAACACTCTGCATAGAGCTGATACATCTCTACCTCACTGATAACTTTTTGATTCAGTCAAAAAAGGGGGATATTTCAGGAACATGCAATCCTATTTTGAACTGGACTCTTTTCTTCTTCAGTGATCCAAGGTTCACTCAGAGAACTTAACAGCAGGCTTGGGAACATAACATTCAAAGGCAGTACACTTTGTCTTCTTGTCCTGTCTTTGTTCTCCAACTTGTGTGAAATGATAAGTCATTTTACAGGTTTCACCCGGCACTTACGCTCTGCAAAACCGAATGTTTATTCTCACAAAATCCCACATATGGTGAGTTCTATGACAATATAGATATAGATGATATGGATATAGTCTATGGCGGGTGAGCAAAGAAGGAGCATGTTGTTATTTAATACAATCAGATGTCCTTCCAATGGTTACTAAATCTACTAAATGTGGCTTCCACCGAAGGACTCTCAGGATGGAAGTCCAGCCTGTCTTCATCCGGCCTACCCTCAACCAGTGCGTCAAGGTGCTTGGGATTTCCACCACTAAGTTGTAGGATGTCCTGGTGTCCATAGGGATAATTTCTCAAGTTTGTTATACTCTGTTTGAAGAGAAATGAGCATGGATCAATTGCATTTCCTGTCTGTCCCAGAAAACAAGTCCCCAAAGGAACTCAAGCCAAAGTCCCCTCTTATAAAGATAAGTGTAAAGGAGACAGGAGGAGCAAGACAGCACAATTGTGGAGATCTCTCAGTTAATCAGTTAATACTCAGCTTACTGTTCAAACCAACACGGCACTACCAGTGAGTTACTAATAACCCATTGTCCAATCTTTTCTGTCTGCTCATTAACAGCATCCTCCTCAAAAACAAAAAATGAAACCAAAAATTGAATATTTTTATTTGTGATATAAAATAGAATCACTCTGCCAAGTATCCTAGCCAAGTGTTGACAGGAAATTAAACTGGAATTCATGCGAGTGAACTTTCTGAGTAGCCTGTGATTCCTGAAAGCAACCTATTGCTTTCAGGCTTTGTGAGGCTAGAGGAGCTGCCCTTAGCATGAAACTTACTGCCTCCCTTCCCAGGAAGAGTCTTATTCCTGGGACTAATGACTCACTAAGTTACCCCAGGGATCCCTCTACCAGAATGGGTGTTGGGTTTCTTCCTTCAGGCCAGATAACCCCTGTAAGGGATTGGGGTCCCTATATAAGAGGTAGCATTTCAGAAGCCATCCTGCACGTAACAATGAGATTCACGACATCATATTCCCAATTCTCACAGGGAGCTGCTCTTGTCTTCTCAGACCTAGCCCCAGTAGTGGAGCTGAAATGCAAACAGTATCCTTCATTCCTTTTATTTTATTTATTTTTGAGACAGAGCTTCCTCTGTAGCCCTGGCTTGCCTAGTACTTACTATGGGGCCTAGAGTAGCCTCAAACTCTTGTCTCACATGTGGATGGCTGGGATTACAGGTATGCAGGATTCAAAGCTGTCTTCTAACAATTAAACCACCAGACCTGTATCAAGACGTGTTTATCGGGGGCTCTGTCTTTTCACTAGAGAACAATGTTGGGAGAGAGGGAAGGGGCAAACGTGGACACAAAATGCCCAATCTTACTTAGGTCCATGATTGCCACTTCCTGGAATTCCACAGCCTCTCAGAGGTTATCACTGACTTCTGATTAAGAAAACTCCCGACGTGCATTCAAGCTGAGTCCACAGACCTACTACTGGTCATACCATATTTGCCTCTCTTTAATGGGGTTTTGATTGTTCCTCCCATTTTATGAAGTGTTTGTGGTTATTGATTGTGTGTGTGAGGCAGGGTCTTACATAGCCCAGGCAGGCCTTTAACTGTGCAGCTAATGATGATCTTGATCTTGATCCCAGGACCCAGGTTATAGCAGTGCACTGGGACCCCACCATCTTGGGATCCTCATCTTTCCCATGGCGTGAATCAAACACACAGGCCATAGGCACAGTCCCACACTGAGAGCAGCACTCAGTCAAGGAATGAATGCTGGTACACAGTAAACACGTCAGAGGACTCAGAAACTCTCCAAAGCATTCCACACACTTAGAATCCCTCTGTCCTCTAACAAAGAGACTTTTGTTTTCTGCCATCAATCACTATTTTTTCATAAGTGTTCCTACCTTTTTGCAGAGCCCTGAACATCCTGACAAGATCTGTAGGAGAAACTAAAGTCTCTTTCTAACCTTATGGTGCCCGTTAGTTTGAGCACATTCAACCTTCTTCCATGTTCTTATCTTCCCCTAAAGGACACACTCCTACACTCTCCCTTCTATCTATCTTACTGATATACCGCGAAGACACTTCTCACTCACTCGTCTTATTTGGTCTCAGGAAAAAGCTAAATGCACGGCCAAACACCGGAAAGACACTGGAAATTAGGAAGTATGCCCCACTCTCAGTTTTCTCTGGGCAAGGGGGAAGCTGGGGGAGGCTGGGGGAGGCTGGGGGAGGCTGGGCAGGTTTCCTGAGTGTACAACTGAGGTGTAGGATACAGAAAAGGATACAGACTCTCTGCCGCACTTGACCAATCACAAATCTGTAGTAATACACCACTGTGGCAGCTCACCAAACAGGAAAAGGAGGCATATTCATCGGTGCAAACACTGCCAGACCTCAGCAGAGGGACCCACCATCATGGCCAGTGCCATACTCACAGTAGAACCCTGAGCATCTCAGCCCAGGTGTTTTGTTGATTCAGAATGCCTTAGGTGCTCTACTGATACCATGTGCAGATTATAAGCAATCAACCCCTCCCCCCCCGAAATCCAACACACCTGCAGACAATACAAAAACGCCAAGACCTAGGACAGCCCCTCACCCAACAGTGCGTAAAACAATTTCAAATACAACTAAAAATAAACTTCCATAACACAAATCTAAATCTTTTTTTTTTTTTTTTTACAAATCCTAGCAGGTAAGATGATGAAGCAGTTCTATGGAGACAGTGGGAGTGACTGGTGTGATCTTGGCTTTTCAGGTTTATTAGTCTTCCTTATTGAATTCCCCAGCTCAGCAAACCAGAGAGCAAGTCAAGAGCTTGTTCTCTGGCACATGGAAGCTGCTGGACTAGTTGAGGAGCCACCTCAGACAATGGAAAGGCGGCTGGCTCTGTTTGCAGACGCAGGCCTGCGGAGAGTGGTCTGAGGATTAATATCCTGTGCATGGTGTTCTTTTCTATCTAGCATCTATTATCATTTTAGTATGCCTGGGCGGTTTCCTGAGGGTGGAGCCTGCATCTACAGCAGCTAGGCTAGGTATGTGTTGTGTTTGTCAACAGAATTTCTAGGCTTCAGATGGTCACCTGCTCGATCCTCTCATGTGGGCTTTGGAGCAAGACAGACCCAGTTCCAAAAGCTGCCAGGGCACTTACTGTGTAGACTGTGGGCATGTGGCTTAAGCTTTCTAAACTTCATATAAAAGCTTATGTGAGCCTATAATAAATGACTTCAGGAATGTCATTTTAGATTACCTCCATTGTTTGAGTGTTGACAGCTGAAAACATCTGTGAATAAGAGGGCAAATACTATGAGGTTTTAAATAGAAACTGGGAGGAGGGGGAAGGGGGAGCATTGGCTGAAAAAGAATTGGACCGGTCTTGGCATAGTGGCCAGTATTCTTGCTCCAAGCCTCGCTTAACAAACAAAAACAGTGCCACTAAGCTCTGTCACCCAGCCCAGTCACTCACTGCTGGGGAGAGCAGCGTGTGTTTCTAGTTCAAATGTGCAATATATGGCCTGGCAACCTGACAAGCATACCTGAAGTCACAACAACAAGGAGTATTTCTGTCTGGTTTGCGCCTTCTTTTCTAGGAATCCTGCCAAGGGGACCACGGAGGAAAAAACTCCAAGACAGTAAAAACATCTCTGCAGAGCTCAAGCTCCCTCAGTCCAAGTGGTGCAAAGTTCTCACCCTTCCAGAGAAAGGCAGCGCATACAAGCACTGCACAAGCTGCTGTAGGGGAGGAGGGCAGTAAGGGAGCATTATCCTCTGTTGGTTTCTTGGGGTGAGCTAATTCTCAGGCAAGGTAAGCAACTCCTAAGAAAACAACTGTAGACAGGCGGGGAAAGCCAGCAATGAACTTGAAGCGATTTCTAAACTAAAACGCAAAATTGGAGCATGGAAATAGAGAAGAAATGAAGGGAGGGAGGGAGAGAGGGAGAGAGGGAGGGAGGGAGGGAGGGAGGGAGGGAGAGAGACTTTGCCCTGTAACTCAAAAGCTGCAAGACCACGGGGTCTGATTGCCTCCTGCAAGCCACTCCGCCTGTGGACTTGGGGAACCCTGCTGCCTTTCCTCGCCTTTCCCTCCGGGACCCTGCTGAGGACTCTCTCTTAAGTGCTCATCTGAGCAGCCCGGACTTCAAAGCCGTCCTAGGGCCTGCGGTCCTGAGTGCTCGGTGGTTTTTAGGGTTTTCTCTCTAATTTCCCTTCTTTTTCATAGCTGATTTTCTTCAGAAAAGAAGCTGTGAAAAAAAAAAAAAAGAACCTATTGCATTTCCAGTTCCCATAACCGCGATTTCCACATGGATGTGACGTGGAAGCCAGCTTCCGAAATGCCCAGGTGACTCACGCCGGGGGACACCCCGGGGCGGGACCCAGGAGTTTCTCCGGGAGGGGCAGGACGGCCTAGAGCGCCCTCTGCCGGCCGGCCGCGCGCCATGCGGGCGTCACGTGACTGGAAAGTCCCTCGGAAATCCCCTGTGGCTGGCGACGCTACAACTGAAAGGCAAAAAAAGGGAACTGCCCAGTCTGCAGCCTTCGCAAGGGAGGAGTGCCACGGGCTTGGAGGCCGCGGGGGCGGAGCGGCGAGCCAGGCCGCCGGGAGACGTGCACACCCCCCGGCCAGACAGCGAGCCCGATCGGGCGTCCATGGGGCTCCGCCTCGGCCCGACCCCCACCCCGACCCGTACGACGACCCCCCGGCTGCGGCGCGCTGGGTGATTGACGGCCAGACACTCGGGCTCTGCGAGGGTAGCACGCGGCCCCAAGAGGTGAGCGGAGCTCCGGCTGCGGGGTGCATGGCTAGCCAGACTCGGGGTGCACCGCCGGACAGATTCGAGGTGCACCGCCAGCCGGGTGCGGGGTCGCCTCGCTCCGGCTTTGCAGGAGTCCTGGGGTGAAGGTATCGTTGGCAAGAGCTGAGGTCTGGGTGCCAGGGGTTCAGGTGACAGTCCTGGGTGTCTCCAGACAACTAGTTAGATATTCCTTTCGGAGCCTGCAGGGTGACATAAGCTGCAGCTGGCTGATGAATAGTTACTCTCTGGATCCCTAGATCGTGTGGTCATGGGTGATTTGCTCCTCTTTATATTTATTTATTTATTTGTTATGTATTTATTTTGTGGAAATCAAGTGCAGCATGCTCGTAGGCACGTAGACCTTGCAGGATCCCGCTGGAGTTTCATCCCATATCGTGCATGACCGACCCAACAGGGGATCGGTTTCTCACCAAATCCGACTTGGAGACTTCAGTCAGCGGACAGTTTCCTCAGAGACATTGATCTGGGGGAGGGGGCGGGAGGAGAGGGGCTGCAGGACTGCCATCCCCAGGTGCAGCCTTTTAAGAAGAGTCTACTTGCAGAAATGGGTCTCTGACCTGCTTGGTGGGTACTCCACTTTTGGTGGCTTCTGTGATTCCCTACTGCAGCCCCGACTCCACTCTCAGACTGTGGTTGTCAGTCGGGTCGTCCCATATCCTGCCACCTAGCCTCTCAGGAAAGCTGTGGTATTAAGGGCTCTTTTTGGAGCACACTTTGTTTTTAGTTTTCCTGGTCTCTGATCTTTGGAAAGCCAGTCTGGTCAAGTGTCTGAGAGGGCACTGTTTGGAACTGATCATTCTTAATTACTTTTCTGTACGCTGATGTTCCAGATTATTGAGCAGCCAATCAGGTCTCCTTCATTCTCATTGTCTGAGATGCTTCTTGGATCTTTTGCAATTATTTGTATGTTTGTTTGTTTTGGGGGGAAGAGTACTTCCCATCAATTTGCCAGAGTTATCTGTTGATAAATAATACATAAGTTTCCACATCACAGACCAAAAAAAAAAAAAAAAAAAGTCTGCTCAGAGTGGAAAAATAAAATGGGGAAAAGACTCTGATGAGTAAGTTCTGTAGAATCTTATTGATCCTGTGACAAAAATTGGGAAATTTATCTGTAAGGCAGTGAGGTAACAAATATATTTTTAAAAGTTAAGGGTAATGCTGTAATTTTTTTTTTTACCCATAAGACATTACAATAACATGTCAGGAAAATTTATTCTCAAATGTGGGGAAGTCCAAGGACTGGAAACTTGGGCAGTGGTTTAGATTTGTTTTCAAGAGACACTTCTGCAGGCAGTGCGAGGCAGAGTCTATGAATGGGATCCTAGTGGGCTAGCAGATATTGACATTTGCATGTCTTACACATGGTTTAGAGCCCCCACCATTTTTAGATCTATGCCAAAAGATCTTTAGGTCCAGAAGAGCAAAATAGCATAGTCAGAGAAATAGAACAAGATGCAACTCATTGATCTAAAATCTTCCTACCTCCTTGTCGGTTACTGAGAGCAGCAAGCACTGTGCCTTAGGACTGCTGATGGGAGACCAGGGAGGGATGGATAAATGTGACTTCTGGGCAAAGCTAAATCCATGTGGCTGCTGGTCCTGAGATGGGCCTTACCTTCATTGCTTAGCAGCTGTAGACATAGTGGTTGTGTGATATCAAGGCTGGGAATTAAGTCATAGTTTTTAGCTATAGCATCGAGCACAGGGATTGGCCTTGAATAGGTGGTCTGGCGTTGCTGCTTGCATGGATTCACAGATGGATGGGTGGATGGAGTAATGGCTTTGTGAAAGAGATCTTTGCTATGTCACCAAGGAGATGTATGTGTGGTAGTTCTGTGTCATTCCTGCTGTTTTTGCAGAATTCCAGTTGCAAGGAGTAGTTGGCATTAGACACACAGAATAACTTCTAGGCATTAGGTAGCATTTAGATTAAGAATTCCAAGGCAAATCCCCAGTAGCAATTTCTCCCTTTCAAGGAGAGCACAAGAATTTAGACAACTATACCAATGGCTTAAGAGAACCTGGACCTACCCAGGAGTGGCCTCTCTAATCTCTTCTCCCTTTTGCATAGTCTTAGCACCAGTTTTACCTGGTGAGTTTGCCGTAGTGGACAGCATGATGCCTGAGTGGAGTTAAGCTTCTCTGTGAAACTTCCTAGGCGCTCTAAATCATTGTTGTCTTCTAGAAAATTAGGATGTGTGGCCAAGTGCCCTATTAAGGGTCCACAGGTACAGTGAAACAGAACTGGGTCACATCGCTCCGCACTGGAAGAACGTCCCTGTGCCTCTGTGTGCACCCTTGCATAATTGGCTTGGGTGGTCCTGAGTGGTACCCTGGTCAAGATATCTTTCATAATTGCTTCTAGATTTTGTTGCCTACACCTTTGATTGGGCTTGATCTTGTAGGGTGCAAAGGCGGGGGGTGTCTCTGAGCATTGGTACCTGGAAGGCAGTAATAAAAGTTGGTCGAGAGTTGAGTTGAAATCACAGAGCTCTGTCTGTTGTTGGTTTTTTTTTTTTTTTTTTCTGGGAGGTGTGGTATGCCTCATTATTACTCTGATCATTTGTCTCATGTTGTGAAGTTCAGTGGCAAGGGTCTGAAGTAAAGCTGACACTTATTTGCTCTTAAGATTGCAAAGCATTTTGTCAGAAATATTTCGTTGTTAGTTATAAAACCATTTAAGGTTTACTCTTTATAAATATCACAAACCCTCTGAACCAAATATTTACACTTTTTTGGAGGGGCCAAAGAGGAAATACCAAGCAGCAGTTAGATGCCACATGGGATTTCCATAAAATATTTGCTGCCTTTGCAGAATCAAGACAGAGATGTTTGAATGACCTGGATCTAGACTTGGTTCAAGAGCAAGGATTGAATGGCGGTGGTCTTCCATGACAGTCTAGACTTAAGACTCTAATGAGCCCTGAACTGACATTCAGAGACCCAGGCTGACCACAGAGGGATCTGAAGCTGGCTTTGTGGAGCAGTACCTGTCACAAAGCAACAGACTTGGCTCCCCGACAAACATTACTGAAAGCATGGGTTATTCCCCTCCTCCTCAGTACCCACGCTCCGCCTTCCTTCTCTTGTTGGGACTAATCTTTAAAAGTGATGTAATTTAAAACAGTCCAGTGTGAGTTAATCTTCAGGGTCAGCTAGTATCCTGGGAGTAGAGGTGACTAAGATCTTTTGCCTATAGATGAGAGTCATGGCAAGATCAAACACTGGGGTTCCCTGCAGACAGGTACATGGGAGCAGTGTTAAAGGGAGGCTAACAGAATGGGCTTTTCCCCTTCCTCTTCAGGCCTTGTCAAGGACCATGGCTGAACAACTTCTTCCTCAGGCTTTGTATTTGAGCAATATGCGGAAAGCTGTGAAGATAAGAGAGAGAACCCCAGAAGACATTTTCAAGCCTACCAATGGGATCATTCATCATTTTAAAGCCATGCATCGATACACACTGGAGATGTTCAGAACATGTCAGTTTTGCCCACCGTTTCGGGAGATCATCCACAAGGCACTTATTGACAAAAGCGTCCAGGCGTCCCTGGAAAGCCAGAAGAAGCTTAATTGGTGTCGTGAAGTCAGGAAGCTTGTGGCTCTGAAAACCAATGGTAAGTTGCTCTTTTTCTTCAGCACCCTTAATTAACTTGGGGGGCTGCTTCTGGTGCTGTTTCTCCACTCATGAAGTTTTAATGACATTAAACAGATAATTACAGAAACTCTGTAAGAGACATGGGATGGCAGTAAATGTCTTTGAGGAGTCTGCTGTTGTATTGAGGCAAGATTTCATTGTGTAACTGAGGCTGCTGGTTTCGAACTTTTGGTCTTCTTGCTTTCATCTTCCTAGTGCTGGGATGGCAGGCATACATCAGTACAGCCAGTTGGTGGATATTTTTATTTGAGGTGTTTTCTAACTGTGGTGTGTGTGTGTGTGTGTGTGTGTGTGTTTGTGTGTGTGTTAGGGTACAGACTGCATGAAGGCTTGTGGAATGCATTTCTAAACCTCACGCCCCAATTGGGGGATTAATCTTCCTAATGCTTACGTTGGTCGAGTCATCTATAGAACGCCCTTCACTGGCTGGAGTGAAGAGGATTTAAAAGGGTTTAAGTTCAAAAGGAAAATAGAGTACTGAAAACTGGAATCACAGTTGTTTGCCACTGTCATTGGAAAAAAACATGGTGATCCTCTTGCTTTTCTGAGTCGATGGCACTTTCTAGATTCACAGACAAGTGGCTGTTAAGGACAGGAGATGCTTTTGTTTCTACTGCTCTGACCCAGGTTCTGTTGCCCAAGCAAATGAGAGACAGAGCTTTTCTGCACTATTGTTGGCATTAAATCAAGTGAAGTATAGAAGCTGATAATTATATTGCCATCAGGGGCATCTACACATATTGTAACAAATAGCCAGATTTCTGCTCTTTTAAAAAAACAAAATACAGACCATTACCACTAGTAAATATTTTCTAAGTTTTTCTGTCTTTTTAAAAAATCATATACTTTGAGTAAGAATATGTACATTGGCAGAACCATCCAATGGTGCTTTGTCATGCAATTACAGAATTCTGCCTTTAGGATGTAGACATTTATTATAAGAACAGAGATTGTAGGAGATCAATTAAATACTTAGAGAGTAGGTAAGAGCACAGTCTCATTTTCTTATATCAGTGACTACATTCTCTTGGGTCAAAATCATGCATCCAAGAGTAGCAAATCCTTGTTGGCAGTGCTGGTGCTAGGAACGTTAACTTAATAACTTAATTGGTGCATTAACTTTGGCTGTTCTTGACTTGAGTAACTCAGTGATTGGTGGATGTGGGGTTTTGTTTGTTTTGATTCCGGGGACTCTTGTATGTCACCTCTATATCTTCTCTATATTTATGAAGCTTAGACTCGTAGAAATAGCGTCGAGAGAAAACTGGAGAGACAGTGATTATCCACATTGTTCTTGGCATTAAGTCAAGTGATGCCTAGAAGTAGATAATTATGTTAACTTGTCATCAAGGGGCTTATATACCTGACAGCTTGTGGTTTTCACCATGTCCCGTTTTGTTACAGAGAGAGAGATGGAGTTGAGAGAATTAGAAATGGGGTAGAGAAAAGAAAAGCTTTATCTTACTTACCACTCACAGAATTAGCAGACATTATGTAGTATTTCCTTAACAGAGGAAATATCTGATTTCCTGTAGAAAGAAGAAGAAGAAAAAAAAAAAAGACAGTGTAAATGTTAAACACACTTCCTTTGCCATTTAAATCAACAAAGATTCACACTTCACACTACAAATAAAACTATAGGAGCAAAGGTATTTTGGTAACATATGGGGAAAATTACAGCTTTTCGGGCCCAGAACCCTAACTTTCCTGCCTTGAAGAAAAGTTCCTAAAATTATGAAAAAGAAAGAAAAAGACCTGAAGGGAGGAGGGGGGAGGAACAAGTGGCTTCTTGCCCCTTTGATTTATTAGCATCTTTTCTTTCCTTTTAAAAATCCTTCCCCTCTAGGAGGGTTTCTTCAAAGGCAGGTCTGTTTGGGGAGGGGGTGATTCACGGGTCTGCATTTGAGGATATGAGACTGTGGTGAATGAGGAAGGGAGTAGGTGGCATAAAATTGAAACTTCATGAAAATCCCAGCGTCTATTGGCTGCTGCAATTTCACTTGTATAGTGAGTAGCCCTGTTCCAGCTCAGCCTGACCACACCCACTTGGAAAGTCCAGGGTGCAGTTCGCAGTTTAAATGTCTACACACCAGAACAAAACGTACAACAACTGTTGCTCAATTGCTAGTCAAATATCTTCACACTGGGGAATTCCACATGTTACTTAGGGAATTTTATACTGGTGCATCTCAATAAAGAACTGAAAGTTAAGCCCAAGAAGAAGAAAAAAGCCTTATCTTTGCTCTAGATTTTGCAAAGGGGAAATTTCAACAGACTACAGTCCTTGCCACACCTCGGCCTAGACACTAGGCTTCAGTGATCTTTTCTGTTCATTGGTTCAGCTACTTGTTCGAAGCATGCACAGTGAAGGAATACTGGCCCTCGGTACGTCTCTGACAGGCTGTCTGTTTATTTACAGTAGTTTCACCATAATTAGGATCTGGTGGAATTTCAAATAGCTTTATTGATTTATTGACAGAATAACGTAAAAAAAAAAAAACTACATTTTTTTAACTTCTCTAAAATTCCAAAGGAGAATGAAGAATTGGCTACTTTTATATCAAACCATTCCCCCAAATGTTTACTGTTCGGGGAACAAAGAAGAATGCAGTCTGAAACTGGACGTGGCTCACTCCTAGAGTCCTTGCCTAGCATGTATGAGGTCCTCAGTTCAATCTACAGAAATGAAAATTATAGTACAAGCTGAAAGAATATATTTTTTGACTTTTAACTTTTTTTATTTTCCTGGAAAGTCACCAATCAGTGGAAGAAAATTAGACTTGTCTCTTTCTCAAAATGCTAGCCTCAGACACAGAATAATTTTAAATGCCAACACCTTTTTAACTTTCATTTTTTAATTGCTTATTGATCGACTGACTGGGTGATTGAGACAGGGTCTCATATAGCCCAAACTAATCTGCAGTTCACTCTGTAGCTAAGGATGACCTTGAACTTCTGACTCTCCTGCCTCTACCTCCCAAATGCTAGAATTACAAGCATGCACAACTATGGGTGGCTGCCTTTTAATTTTTTAAATAAGGCTTCATGATTGCTCACAAGCACGTTCTCATTATGCACTGGAGCCTGGGGCAGGGCCTGCAGCAGGCTATAGGTTATTTGGTACTGCCAACCCTACTATATAAGCTAGGAGAGGAAACTCCCAGGTCCCCAAAGCTAAAGTGGAATAGCCAAGTCATTTACCACTGAGTCATAGCCGGACCGGCCCTATCTAGTTGGCTGAGCCACAGTGGCTTCCTGGTGTGTATGTTGCCCTGGGTGTGAAACCTTCCTTAGAACTAGAGAGCAGTAGTCCCAGAGCCTGAACAGCAAGGCGATGACTACTAAGAAGAAAGGACTGCAGAGATGGTGCCCTCATCCCACAAAGTAGAAAAGAAGAGACTTTCAGGAATGTCCCCAAAGTCAGTTAGGGACAGAGCCAAGCTCCAGTGAAGTCCTCTCGCTCCTCCCCCTGTTGGTACCATTCATGAAACAGAGATCTGCCATCGCCTTATGGAGTGTCATCAACTGTCCCTTGATTAAGAATCAACCGTACTGTCCCCCAGCCCTGGGCTTAGTTTCTCTTGAAAACCTCTGCAGGGCATTTACTTCTGGCTGCTTAACTTTGCTCCTCACGGCTCCCTTCTGTCCTCAGGTGATGGAAACTGCCTCATGCATGCAGCTTGTCAGTACATGTGGGGTGTTCAGGATACAGACTTGGTCCTGAGGAAGGCCCTCTGCAGCACTCTTAAGGAGACAGACACCCGCAACTTTAAATTCCGCTGGCAGCTGGAGTCTCTGAAATCTCAAGAATTTGTGGAAACGGGACTTTGCTACGACACTCGGGTATGTTTTGCTCTTGTACGACAACCCCATGGTGGACAAAGGGTACTCGGGGCCAGTCCCTGTTCCCTGAGGAACATATGACTTACTAGTCATATGAGTTGAGCTAAACAGTGTACACTCAACGGAAATCACCAAGAACCTTGTGTGGGATTAACCTTAGACTTTAGCCACTCACTGGAGCAGCAGATTCTTGGGCGCACATTTCTTTATCATTCTAGGTCTTCCAGCCATGACCTTTCCTTGGTTTCTTCCCTGCCTCAATTGAGCCAGCCTATTCCAGGAAAGAACGTACCCCATAATCCTCAGTCACGCACTGGGAATGGTTTTGCAAACAACAGAAGAAGAGCTTCAGTGTCATGCCCTGCCCCCTTTTGTTAGCATGTCATATAGTGCAAGCTGGCCTTGAACCTGCTACGTAGCAGAGAATGACCTTGCTCTGTAGCTGATGATGTTCTTCCTGCCTCCATCTCCACAGAGCTAGGATTGCAGACATGCGTCACCATGTGATTTTATGTGGTGCTAGGGATCAAACCAAAGATTCCATGCATGTTAGGCAAGCACTGTCCCAACTGAGCAATCCCCAGCCCTGCTGCCCCTTGTCGGGGTAGGGGGGGAATATCTGAAAGCAAATGCTGTCTGTATCTCCCATCATCTTTGAGTTTGCTCTGCAGTAGAAAAGAGTAAAGGAAGAAACCAGAATCTGGGAAAGGATGGCCATTTGAGTGACTGTTTCAGTGGAGGAAAGAGTGAAGGGAGTTTCTTAAGGGGACAAATGTAGAGTGGCATCCGAGTGACCTGTCCATCCACCCTTTTATTCCTCTTGTCTTCTCTCCCCTTAGAACTGGAATGACGAATGGGACAACCTGGTCAAAATGGCATCAGCAGATACACCTGCAGCCCGAAGTGGACTTCAGTATAATTCCCTGGAAGAAATCCACATATTTGTTCTCAGCAACATCCTCAGAAGACCCATCATTGTCATCTCGGGTAAGGTTTCTCAGACAGTCTCTTGTTGCTTCCCCAGGTGCTTTTCAGCCATGATGCTTTAGCTCTGAAGAGAAACCAATGATCCCTGGAAGCTGTCAGCTAATAGTTGGGGAAACTTCACAAAAGTCACCCAGGATCTTATTTTGTCTCTTCTTTCCATTAACAGATAAAATGCTAAGAAGTTTGGAATCAGGTTCCAATTTTGCTCCTTTGAAAGTGGGTGGGATTTACCTGCCTCTCCACTGGCCTGCCCAGGAATGCTACAGATACCCCATCGTTCTCGGCTATGACAGCCAGCACTTTGTACCCCTGGTGACCCTGAAGGACAGTGGACCTGGTAAGAAAACATTAGTTCATATCCATGATCCTGTCAGATCCTGGAATTCTGGCCCTTGCTCTTTGTTCCCAGTTGAAATTGTTCTATTTATGTTTGTCTTTTTGTCACTTGCTTAATTAAGACAGATTGGATAGCCCTCATAGGAAATGCTTGGAAACAACATCATTTCAGTTTTCAGAGTCTTTCATATTCCAGAATATTTACATAGATTTTTACCGTTTTAGCATCCTTAATCAGAAATCTAAATGCTCCCAAGACCAGGCAGATTTGTAGATTCGAGATTTTCACATTAGAGCCCTACACCTTGGCACAGTCATCCAGTAGCAGTTAAACATGCTGTTCCCCCATTGTTTCTTGAGCATGACTTAGGAAGTACTCTCAGCAGTTAGCGTCGGTTGGACAGTCAAATATGCATACTTCCACCCCTATTTTTGTTACTACCTGATTAAAAATGTGTGCTAGTTGCTAGATAGTGGTGTCGCACACCTCTGATCCCAGCCCTCTGGGGCAGAGGCAGGAGGATCTCTGTGAGTTTGAGGCCAGCCAGGTCTACAGAATGAGTTCCAGGACAGCCAGCGTTACAACAGAGAAACCTTGTCTCGAAAAAAAGCAAACAAATAAACAAACAAAACAAACAAAAAATGTGTGCTATCACTAAGTTCCTTTGTATTCTTTGAAAGCCATAGAAACAAAGCATTTTATGTTGGAGTTTACCGCACTTTGTTTTCCTGTTTTGGTTTATAAGCGTGACCGGATGGTGCGTTTCTACTCTTTCTATGCTTTTTGTACCTTTTAAATTTGAATCATTATGTATGACCTTACTTACAACATCATTTAATAGAATAATATTTTACTCACACCACTGGTGTTTTTTTCCTTCAGAAATCAGAGCTGTCCCGCTTGTCAACAGAGAGCGGGGAAGATTTGAAGACTTAAAAGTTCACTTTTTGACAGACCCTGAAAATGAGATGAAGGAAAAGCTTCTAAAGGAGTACTTGATGGTGATGGAAATCCCGGTGCAAGGCTGGGACCACGGCACGACTCATCTGATCAATGCCGCAAAGTAAGCAGTTCCCTTCGATTTGTCTTTCTGACTCGGGAATGGGATAGGAAGTAGACCGGACCACGTTGTGTCATAAGCCTGCATTTCGGTGCTGGTTATGACATCATTGCCATGGACTGCATTCCAGAAATGCGTTCTAGGAGCTAATGATGTAAAAGTCTAGCATTATTTGGGTTCACCACTTATTTTCCTGTTTGCTTTTTAGGTTGGATGAAGCTAATTTACCCAAAGAAATAAATCTGGTGGACGACTACTTTGAACTTGTTCAGCACGAATACAAGAAATGGCAGGAAAACAACGAGCAGGGCAGGAGAGGGACGCATGCGCAGAACCCTTTGGAGCCTTCCACGCCCCAGCTGTCACTCATGGATGTAAAATGTGAGACACCCAACTGTCCTTTCTTCATGTCCGTGAACACTCAGCCTTTATGCCATGAATGCTCAGAGAGGCGCCAAAAGAACCAGAACAAACTCCCAAAGCTGAACTCCAAGCTGGGACCCGAAGGGCTCCCAGGCACGGGACTTGGCGCCTCAGCCTGGATCCCTGAAGAAACAGCCGGAGGACCTCATTCGGCCCCACCCACCCACAGCACCCAGCCTTTTTCTGTTCAGTGAGACAACTGCCATGAAGTGCAGGAGCCCCGGCTGCCCTTTCACACTGAATGTGCAGCATAACGGATTCTGTGAGCGTTGCCATAACGCCCGGCAGCTTAATGCCAGCCGCACCACAGATCCTGGTAAGTGTCAAGCCTGCCTTCAGGATGTCACTCGGACATTTAATGGCATCTGCAGTACCTGTTTCAAAAGGACTACAACAGAGCCCTCCTCCAGCCTCACTTCCAGCGTCCCTCCCTCCTGTCATCAGCGCTCCAAGTCTGACCCCTCACAACTCTTCCAAAGTCTCACCCCACACTCTTGCCACCGAGCTGGAAATGATGTCCCCTCTGGCTGCCTTTCCCAGACAGCACGGACTCCAGGAGACAGGACCGGGACAAGCAAGTGCAGAAAAGCTGGCTGCATGTATTTTGGGACTCCAGAAAACAAGGGCTTTTGCACGCTGTGTTTCATTGAATACAGAGAAAATAAACGTGAGTGAAATTGTAGATTGCCTATTGCACTAACCACTGCCTGGAAAGGGCCTTGGATGTCAAGAGAGCAGCCTATCCCAGCAGTGAGAGCAATTACACCTCTCTGCACTTTTCCGTTGGCTTGCGCTTGGGGACAGTCACTGTTGGTGTTGAACCAGAAGCAATAGGCACCACCTCCTCCCAGAAGCTCTAGTTATCATGTACCCTACATCAAAAGTACCCAATAGATGTAATTCATACTAGCCCAGGAGGAACCCACTACGTAGCCCAGGCTAGCCTCAGAGTCCTGGCAATCTATCTGCTTCTGCACCCTGAATGCTAGGATTTTAGGCATGTGCTGCCACTCCAGATGGTGAGGGTGGTTTTCCTTAAGGCTGTTGAGTGTCTGCCGTCCAGGTATATAGTTCAGATGTCAGCAAGTTTGGTGAGGTAGTCTGAAGAAGGGTATCAAGAGACGGGAAGTATTTACTGAAGCCAGGAAAACATGTGTGGCTTAGGAATATCTTAATTCAAAGGACAGGTGGGCCGTTAAATGTCTGCTGTTTTGTTCTTTGATTGATCAGTGATCCACGTTCAAAGCGAGAGGTCCGTGGAAAGCAAAGATGTTCGCTAGTGTTATTCTGCAGAGATAATGCAAGTTTGGCCTCAAGTACATGAGCACATGTTTAAGGCTGTTCTCATCTATGCTGGGAACCCATTTCTTCCCTAACGTCAGTCAGTGTCTGTACGTGCACGCTAACCCAGATGTGGTACTGAACAGTGTCCACTCTCTTCCAGAGTTCATCACAGCCTCTGGGAAAGCAGGTTCCACAGCCCCCAGGTTCCAGAACAATATCGCGTGCCCGGGCAGGGAATGCGGCACCCTCGGCAGCACCATGTTTGAAGGATACTGTCAGAAGTGCTTCATCGAAGCCCAGAACCAGAGATTCCACGAAGCAAAAAGGACTGAAGAGCAACTGGTGAGACATTTGATGGAGCTTCCGGCTCTGGTGTCAGGTCCTTCATCTGTGACAGGCACGCTCTCTCCTTATGATAGGGTTCCTTAGAAAGTATGCCAGGAGGAAGCCTGGACAAAAGCAGCTCCATCTCTGTGGCTCTTAGGCCAGACATATTCTGTGGCCTTACTTAGAATGGCATCCTTAGAATTCATTCAGGAAAGCTAATACAGTCAGCCCTAGAAGGAAAACTCTGCAAGCATCCTGAAAGCCAGGGGTGATCAGAGACATCTTAGATTTGAAGGAGAAGCAGACTTTGTCCTGAGTGGAACATCCCAGATGCTTTCATGTACTATCATATCAGAAAAGCAAAGCAAAAACAAACAAAAAAACAATAAAAACTTCCTCAGATCAGGTCAGCCATGATTGGTAGGGAGCTGCAGGTCACCATTTGCACATGCACACTTCTCTCAGGCTAGTCAAGCTCTCGGTAGACTCCATCCTGTTATTTGAAAGCCCCCTCTGGTCTCCTAAGAAATGTGACACCTTTCTCTGTCCTTCCCACACAGAGATCTAGCCAACGCAGAGACATGCCTCGGACTACACAGGGAGCCTCAAGGCCCAAGTGTGCCCGGGCCTCCTGCAAGAACATCCTGGCTTGTCGCAGTGAGGAACTCTGCATGGAGTGCCAGCACCTGAGCCAGCGAGTGGGCTCTGCGGCCCACCGGGCCGAGCCCACTCCTGAAGAGCCCCCTAAACAGCGCTGCCGGGCCCCTGCCTGTGATCACTTCGGCAATACCAAGTGTAACGGTTACTGCAATGAGTGCTTCCAGTTCAAGCAAATGTATGGCTAAGTGCAAGCAAGCAGACTGCCAGCCAGAGTGGTGTGTACTCCAGACCCCCGAGTGCCGCCGGAAGGGTGGGCCCCGGGACAGTGGCTTCAAGTGTCTTCTAGCAAAGGAGGCAAGATAAGCTCTTCAACATGGCCGTGACCATCAGGTTTGGTAACCAAGACTATCCCCGGGGGGGCTGAGAGTAGACCTCCTGACCAGCAGAGCATGATGTTAGGTTCAGCCTGAAGCTGTTGCCGCTCGTCTACCAGGAGGCTGGGGAGATCTTTACACATGGAACGCGTGCTAGGACTGGCGGCAGTTCCTGTGGCTGCCTGCCGGAAAAATAGGAAGAAAGGCACACGGGCAGGTGGAATGGAGCTTGGAACCATCTTACCTCCCGCTGCGAGCTTTTCTCAGAGAGCCAAAGCTGAATCCTCAGAGCACCAAGGCCTTCCGCAAGAAGCTCGAGAAAGCTCAGGGAAAATGGACGTTGCCAGAGCACATCTGTGGTTGGTTGGCTTCTCTGCCTGCCTGCTTGATTCCCAAGGTTCTGCAGGAAAGCAGAGGCACACACAGACTGTGATCCCAAGGCTGCTGAAACTGAACATGGACACAAAACAAGCTGCTCTTGACTGTACGCACCTTTTAGACTGCAGAACATCTCAGTGGGAAGACATACCACTGTTGGTCATCAGTCTTCACTTCCAAAGAGACTAGTTTGGACTGAGGTGTGTATCAGAGTGTGTACATATGTAATATACCCTTATATTATGTATGAGGGATATTTTTTAAACATTGAAATGGTGCCCTAGAGGTAGTAGGAAGACTGAGTAATAACCTATTTTCTGGTTGTTGTCAGGTTGTCCCCTGTGTATACAGCTTGTTACGTGAATTCAACAAGTTGCCTTCCTAAAGGGAGCTCTCTTTCTACTTTATTTATTATGAACTTCAAAGTTATTTAAATGAAGATTTTCTTCTGCAGTATTCTCTTGGAATGGCATATTTTGCTTTCCGTCATGTTCTGGGAACCTGGCAAGTTCCTGACCGGAGGGTGTGTTGGAGTGGTTGTCTGCTCTCCGTGTTGCCTCCTTAGGGAAGAAGGGGTTGCTTTATGAATAAAGCCTATAGAATCCGATGCTTTTTGTGAGTCCCCAGCCACACAAGAAGAAGTTGTTGTCTGTCTTCTGTAGATGCTTCTGAGTTTCTCACCTCTTTGAAGAGAAGATAGGGACAGAGTGAGGGTGTTAGTGGGGAGGGACACACAAATATGTGGCCTTTCATGACCTTTGCTTACTATGCAAATGCTGTGCCCTAGGGTAACAGATAGAAAGCCCAGCCTTGGGATGGCAAAGCCAGTAGCCATAAGGATGAGGAAGTTTCTGTCATTGGCTTGCAGCTTTTCTGTGTGCTTTACACTTGCCTTAGGAGGGCAATGCATTTCTCCAGAGGTAAAGGCTGGCATTTTGGGGTCTAACCCAGCACCTGAAGATGCTTCACTTCATGGATAACCATCATGCTTAACATGATGGATAACTCTACACAGCCTTTTCTCTTAATATCTGACTGACATATGTCTTTGTTCTTTTTTTCCCCAAAGATGTCAACTACAATGCAACATTTTCATCTAGTTCTTTCAAAGTTAATAGCATAGTATTTTATGTCTATGATATTGATATTTTCATTCTCAATGTGAAACCATGAAATTATTTATACTTATTATAGAAAGTATGTGAAATTTGCACATTTAGTTGTCTTTCATAGGATGGGATCTACCTTTTTTTGGATTTCTTCAGATCGTCTTAAAGAACTGTAACTTCACAAAAGTCAATATTAAAAAATAAATTATTTAAGAACAAATTCTGATGTTTTCTGTTGGTGAGTATTGGAACAAGTTAGGCTCAAACATGAAGACTTTGATGTACACTGGGCCAACATCCTCTTGCTATAGAAAGAAAGACAGCTTCTGAAAAATAGGATGTTGGAGAGATGCCTCAGTCCATAAGAGCTGGCTGCACAAGCTCGAGAAACTGAGATCTATCCTGTCACCTTTGTACGAGCCAGATGTGGTGGCATGTGCTCTTGGACATGCACACAAGAACACAGGCACAAACACACATGGATCAATCCTTGTGTAAGAATAAGGCCACATACTCAAGCTCAGGCCTTGGGTTTTACAGCGATGGCACAGAAGCCAGATGGATGTGGGAAAGATTTCTCGCTGTTCAAGTTGCGGGACAAAGTCTCTGGAAATTCCTTCTGAAGCACTCAACGAGGTAGAGAAATAAAACAATAAGGAGAGAGGGCCGGGGAAGAAGGAATACGGCAGGGAGGAAGACTGGCAAGGGATTTCCTGTGACGGGCAGAGCCGAAGAGCTAGCCTGACTGTGATAATCCCCATAACTGGAAACTTATCAAATCACCCAGGGGAAGAACACATTTCCTCTGTTGCCTTTCATACCGTAATCGCCAACACGTATTTCTGTGAACATCCCAAAATGTTGGAAATCTCCCCACACCAGTAGAGAGCCCAGTTCCGCAGTGGAGTCCTTGCAGTAGTGATAGCATCCGAACACGGCATCAGATCACTGAGGTTTTGGGGCTCAGTCCCCACGCTACATGCCAGTCTCAAGCCCCAGGTGGTTTTTACCTGTCCTTATGACCAGCAGAAATGAGGGTTTCCATAGATTCCCCTCCTCAGAGTTAACTCATTTTCTTCAATGGCTATGGAGCCCAGGGAAGCCTATTTGTTCTTTTATTATAGAGTATTGCAATAGATACAGATAAAATAGTAACATATAGCTCAGTACGTGGCATTCCCAGGCCCTCTGGGCTGTCCACCCTCTAGGCACCTCCATGTGTTTAGCTATATGGAAGGGATTTGAACCCTGTCCTTCAAGGTTTTATGTTTGAGTTCAGGCATATGCATGATGAACTCAAGGACAACCACAAAGATCCATGATGGGACAAAAAGAATCTGACCTAATGTTAACAGGTAGTGTGGAAAGATCCAGAAATGCTTGTCCATATAGCAGTGTTTATTTCTGAACAGCATTCCTGCCTCTCAGGCATGGAGCAGGATACCCTCTGAGATGAGAATACGATGCTTATCACTGGTTGTCAACTCGATAGCATCTGGAATCAGCTAGGAGACAACCTCTCACCACGTCTGTGAGGGAGTTTCTAGATTGGGTTAACTGAAATGAGAAGATCCACTCTAAAGGTAAGAGATCATGCATGGGCCAAGGTTCTAAATCGAGTAAAAAGGAGAACGTGAGCTGACCACCAGGGTTCATCTCTCTCTGCTTCCTGACTGCAGATGGAGTGTGAGCAGCTGTCTCTTGCTCCTGCCACCATGCTTCTTGTTGCATATCTGGTCACAGTAGTAAGAAAAGTAACTAACAGCAAACAAGGTAGGTCAGATAATTTCTTTATGGTCAGCTCCAAGACAGAAAGTTAGGGTGAGACTATAGTATATTTTTGATCTGCCTTGAAAACAAGGTTTTATTTCTTTAGCCCAGTTTAGGGGAAGAGTTATAGGGCAGGAACTGTAGAGTGTGGTACCCCCCTCCCACCCACTACAATTGTTATCATCCATGGGAAACTGAGTCAGGACCACCGCACAGCTCCTGAAGTCTTTTACTGAGCTCTTGGGGTTATTCTGATCTTCAGCCAGATTTTAAAACCATGCCTTTGAAAAATTATCCTAAAAACACTTTGAGCTTGTGAAAAATTATAAAGTAAAAATTCAATGAACTCTCATCTAGCAACATTTTGTTAAGCTGGTTTCATCTGCTTCAAAATTATTTGATGGACTGCTTGAAGGTAGACCCCCGTTGTTAAGACCTCACACCCACAAACATTTCAATGTGTATCTCAAATTCATAAGAAAGTGCTCCTACACAACCGCCTTAACATGCTCGGCTTAGTCACTTTATGTTTCCTTGTGATCCGATCCATAGTAGGTCGTGGGACTGTCTCTCAGGGCACGTGCTTTAATGAGATCTATATTCTGAGAACTGTGCAGTTGGTTGATTTCATCATTGTGTGCCTGTCAGAGTGGTCTCACAGAAACAGAAATGGCTCTCACATTACTATGTGATCTAATTTTATGGGACCACCATCCTGTGTCATTGATCAAGATATGTCATCGTGAGTTGTATTGCTGGATTCTAATTTTAAAACTATCTACCACAGAAAACAAAGTCTTCCTGCTTCTGATTATCTTTCATAAGTCTCTTTTATTCTCTAATATTCCATTTTACTTTTACATACTATGGATTTGTTAGAATGATTGAGATGCTTGAGGGTGTGTGTGTGTGTGTGTGTGTGTGTGTGTGTGTGTGTCTGTGTGTGTTTTATCTGTGTTGTGTTTTTGAAATAGGGTCTTGCCATGTAGCATTAGCTACCTTGGTACTTATAATGTGGCAAGTCGGCCTTGAACTCATGGCAGTTCTCCTGATTTAGTTTTCCAAGCACTACAATTACAGGCATGTGCCACCAGGGCCAGCCTGAGACAGCTGTTCTACAGAATACCTCTCCTTCTGGATTTGGATCTTTGCCTCTTTGTGGCATAGTGAATTTGAGCCTTCTCACCTACACTTGCTATGTGTGTCTCAGCGGTGGTAGTGGGTGTCCTGTCGAAGCCCATCCTATCTGCACTGTGTGGACACCTACCCAGATCATAAACTCTCCAAAGGATCCTCTCCCGTTCCCTCCATTCTTCCTCCTATTCTCGCCCAGCCTGATAAATTGCAATTTTTTAGTCAGCATGATGAACATTAGCATTTGACCATAACTCACCAGGATTTCTAAAATAGAAAGTGACGTAATTAACCTCTGACTCAGAGGATGGCATCCAGACAGGGAACGCAGAGAGGGTTCAGAGGGCGCGAGTAGTTAGCTTCAGAGCGGGACTGCTGTCTGGAGTGGGTGAGCCTCTGGGGGTTGTGTGGCTCCCCATTTCATGTTGTGGGTACATTCATTTTTATTTTAAAGTAAGAACCCCCCCAACCTTCTTCAGCATTGTAAGGAAATCATTGGGTAAAGAGAAGTATCTATGCTTCAGTTTCTCGGAAGTTCACCCGTACTACTGCAGAATGGCATCTTTCTGCCAACAGGATGACATGCACACTACCACCCAAATGGGATCTGCAATGCTCAGTGTCTGATTCTTCCCATGTTTGACGGGGCATTATCCTTTTCTTAGCCATCTCTGTATTTTCCCCCACTCCCAGCTCTAACACCTGTGGAGTGGATCTCAAATCCATCCCTGCCCTCTGTCCTGGGCTCCAGCCTGAGCTTGAGCCTTTTTTTGTCTTCTTGCCCCCTGCCCTCTCTTCCTATACCTTTACCTGGTCATAATTTTCCTTAAGCTAAGACTACATGCTGGCCTCCCCCAAATGCCCAAAGCATGGGGGTGTACATACCAGATGGTTTCAGAAGAGGATAGGACCTCTTTGAGTTTATTTTCTGATCTCAAAAAGCATGATAGAAATTACATTCTGCTAATGATTGCTATGCAGATCGGCACCGGTGCTTTCTGTTCGTCAGCATTAATGGTGGGTCACTGTCACATGAGCAGACTCTGTCGTCTGAGTAATTGTGAGTGGCTCTGCTCGGGTGCCGCTGATCTCTTTTTCACCAGTCACTGGGGTGCAAAGTTTCACCTAAAAACCCCTTTATTGTATGCATGCTTAAATTTGGAAACGTTTGTTTCCTGGTCCTGAGGACTGGGCCTCCTACACACTAGGCCAATGTTTTACTACATGGAAACCAGATTTTCTCAATTTCCTTAAGTATTACCCAACCACAAGCTGAAGAGACGGCTTGACAGTTGAGAGTGCTTGCTGCTCTTACGGAAGACCCGATCCAGATCCAGTTCCCAGCACCCACATCGGTGGCTCACAACTGCCTGCAACTCCGGCTCCAGGGACTCCAACCCTCTCTTGTGGCCTCCAGTGTACAAATGTGTACAAATGAATAACAAGATAAATTTTTAAATATATTATCCAAACAAGCTGTTTCCAGCTTTGAACCACTGTGATGGAGAATATCAACTAACATTTACATTTTCTCAGCTCATTGACATCCCAGAAGACAGGAAATCCAAATCTTACAGGAAGAGCTTTATATTTTGTAAAAGAAATATTTATCTTCCTGCTCAGCCTTGGGCAACTTGTCTCATGTCTCTCCATTTCTGTTTCCTCATCTTATAAATATTTTAGAAAATATATGGGGGGTGGGGGTAGTGAAATGTCTCAGGCCCTTGCTTCACAAACCTGTGACCTAAGTTAGATCATCTGAACCCAAGTAAAGAAGGAGAGAATTGATTGTATTGTGTTGTCCTCTGACCTCCACACAAGTGTACACACACACAATTATTATGGTCGATTTTAATATCAACTAGCCACAAAGTAGAATCACCTCAGTAAATATCTTAGCTGAAGAACAGTCCTGACCACTTTAATCGACACTGTAAGATCTGCCCCAATTGTGGGCTGCACCCAGGAGATGAAAAGGGCAGAAGGAAGATTACTCCCCATTTCCTCCCTTGGCTTTTCCTCTTGACATACCCTGTTGCTAGTGCTGCTGATTCCTTCACTGGTATCAGAACCATTGTTTCCAGGTTTCCATCATGAACTAAGGACCAGGGGCCCTCCAGGAACTTTCCAGATTTTCAGCAAATTGTCAGCCTCTCAGATGTGATTCAGCTGTTGTTATTTTGATGTAAGCTAACGTAGTAAATTCTCCCTCCCCACCCCCCCCCCTCACACACACACACACACACACACACACACACACACATCCATATATTCATCCTACTGATTTCGTTTCTTAAGAGAACCCCCTGCACCCCACCACACACACACATAAATTTAAATATATTAGGGAACTTCTCTTCCTTACCGTACCAAAAAAGGGTTGGGTTTTTTTTTTTTTTTTTCTTTTTACAGGGTCTCACTATGTAGCACAGACTGGCCTGGACCTCATAACTCTCCTGCCTCAGTCTCCTGAGTAATGTAATTTCAGATGCATATCCCACCATGTAGAGCTCAGAGGGCTTTTAAATGCTGCCAACACAGACATTCCCATCCTTAGCCTAGGATGGCAGGTGTAGACTTCAGATATTTTTCTTTCACAGTCCAGTGAATCTCATGTGCAGCCTGGGTTTGGAAATCATTAGTTCCCATGGAAGCGAGTCAAGTTTAAGGTACACAGCGGCAGTGCACACCCGGGGTATGAAAAGACAGCAGGTACTTCCTTCTGCAGGTGGCCATGAGTACATTTTGACAACAAAATCAATGTCCCAGAGCCAAGAACAGGTAAACCAAGCTATAACGATCATTTGTGTGTGGACTGTTCTACCAAAGAGTTACAAAACCTTGCACCTGTGATCAGTAGCTCCCTCCTCAGAGAAAGACTCCAAGGGGAGATGCTATCTACCGCATCACCATGAGCCTGAAATTAGACACAGGGGAGCTAGTGACAGATTCGAGTGACTGCTGCATCCTTCTGCAAATGGGACACGCCCTTCTCAGGATTCTCAGGCACTGAATCGATTTTCCTTATTCAGCAAGACTACTTCGGAGAACTGTCTCTGCACAGGACGCGAGGCGAGGCACTGCCAGTGTTTCCTCTGAGACCCTACCTGATACTGCCCCCTACCTTGTCAGTGGCCCTCTTGCCTTCAGCCCCAACACATGCCATTGTGCCCACCTCTGTCTCTTGGGGTAACTTTATACATTTCTAAAATGGTTCATTACTTAATTAACTGGCAGGAAAAAAAATCTAAGCTATTTTTTTTTCTCATTATTAACTAAACTCTTCAGTTAAACTCAGTAATGTGGGAAATCTATGGTTTGCTAGAATGAAATGTGACATATAAAGTTTTTTAATATTTTGCAATTGATGTGTGTGTGTACATACATGATCACGTGAGGGGGGTGTGCACACATATGCCACCAGCACATACATGTGCGGAGATCAGTGGTTAACTTTCTGGAGTTGCCTTTTTCCAACATATGAGTTCTGTTGGTTAACTCAAGTCACCAGGCTTGGTGGCAATCAGCTTTACCTGGAAAGCTTCTTCACGAACCCTGTCATATTAACCCCATAAGGACAACTGGCTGTGGTCAGCTCATGTAGGAATTAAAACAAGAAACAGCATGTGTATAGCTTGAGAAGGTGCAGCAACCGAAAGCAGGAGTTTCTTTATATTAAGAAACTTGGGCTAAGGATGGAACATAGGTGATTGAGTTCCTGCCTAGTGTGTAGGAGGTTCTGGGTTCACTATATACACTGGATGTGGCTGCGCCTGCCTGTAATCCCAGCACATGTGGGGATGAAGACAAGGGGATGGGAAGTTCAAGATCATCCAGAGCTCAAGGCCAGCCTGGGCTACAGAAAATCTTGTCTCAAAAAATAAATAAATAAACAACCCTCAAAATGCAGCAAGGAATTTGTAGCTCGGAAATAAAATAAAACTCTCTTTCATTACTCCCCTGCACGCACACACACTACTACAGTTCAGAACAGCACATATCTGTTTATCTGGGTGTTTTAAATATTTTCCAGTATCTGATTCATTGAAATTCTGCTCACGTTTGAGGGAGCCGGATCTCACGCGAGGGCTTGCCTGCCCCCCAAATCCTCTAGGCCTTGGATATTCCACACCCCCTCATTCCAACTAGTTTACGAAGAAGGTGAAACCAATTAGCATATAGTTGAACATTAGTTTCACAAATGTACACAGCACTGCTCTGTTAACTCCAGTTTCATAGCTTTTTCCAGTAGAGTGAGTCAGAAAATAGGAAGTATCAACACTTCACACTTCTCGTGATCATCTTTAGAAAATAAGCTTTAAATCGGCTAAACTTTAACACTTCTTACATGCAAGCAAAGAATGCTCAGATATACCATGGCTGGTTGGAGGCTCAAGGTGAGGTGATCCTTCCTGGAAGATCTGAAGATCTCATCAGTAAGTTTAATATTTTCAAAGCCAACACTTTGAAGTAACAAGGAGTATCAGTTGGCAGCTAACTGGTTGTTTATGGCATTTCCTGTCTTGTGTCTGCAGTTACTTGTTTATGTAGTCCAAATGGAGAAGGGTTTCAAACAGGAGACTGATACTATTTGAGTCTAAGATACCCAGCTTTCCCATCATCATGAACAGGCTAGAATGTAAAATTACAGCTAGTAAATACTAATACCAAATAATAGTATTTAATAAATAGACGTTTAAAATGGGCAGTCTTTTTTTTTTTTTTTTTAACCAGGACATCAACAAAGCAAACAAACAAAAAGAAGTCATTTCCAAGAGGGAAGAGGTATGTATTGATAGGAAGGCTTCTGATTCCACAGGGTCTGTGCCACTAAGCCCACACAAGCTGCACAGGCCCCTTAGAAAGATTGTGAAATATGCTGTGTCTATTCAACCACCAAGATTAGAAATCTTTCATCTAAACAAATTTTGTGTCCCTTTTGTTCTCTAGGAAGGATTTGGTATTCTGTTTGTTTTTGCTTCTTTGAGATACGGTCTTACTGTATAGCCCTAGCTGGCCTGGAACTTACTATGTAGACCAGATTGATCTCGAACTCAGCAGTTCTCTCTCCTTGGCCTCTAGAGTGATGGGATTATAGGTATTCACCGTCACATTCTGCTAGGGTAGGTCACATAGCTGAGTAAGCATACAGATATATTAAAGACAGTATCTGTCAGAAAATGTGCTGATGGATATGAGAATAATGCCCGAACACTCCTTCAGGGAGACAGAAAATAAAATAGCCAGGATAATATTTTAACTTGTGAAAAAGTCCGTTTACACAGAATGCCTGAACCGTCATCTCCTCTGCCATGCCAAGCCCACGGGCAAGTGACTTCTCACCGGAGCCGTCTCGCTGCCTTGTGGCTAGTCCTTGGCATACAAACAAAACCCCTCCAAATGATCCTCTACGATAGAGCCAGTGAGATCTTTTGAAGTGTTCATTTAATCATATTCTTCCCCAAGGGCCACGGAATACTCTCAACTTGGAGATTTCTAGAGACAAGGACTCAAGTGAAACCCATGTCCCTAAACTTTGAGTAGAGCATCACTGCCCACTGGATTTGTTTTTAATAGGCCACCAACCAAGCCCAAACCCACAAGACCTGGCATGACATGAGCCCTGGTGTAGTAGCACATCACTGTGTGGGCTCAGCAAGGAAGAGATGGAGGCATTTTCATAGGTGGAAGACCTGCCAGACCTTAGGCAGAGGAAACCACCGTCCTGACCAGCACCAAACTCCATAGTGGAACCCCGAGCTCTGAGCTCAGGTGTTTCTAGTGATATAGCACTCCTCAGGTGCAGATTATAAGCAATCAAACACACCCCCCCAGATAAATCCAACACCAGCAGACAATACAAAACGCCAAGAACCTAGGCAGCCCCTCACCCATCAGTGCACAAAACAATTTCAAACATAACTTAAACTGCCCCAACATTTGCACCATTTGTAGCAGTACACGTCAATCTTTTATCCTCAGTTTAGGGAAAGGAGAAAGGAAAGGTAGAAATCTTCACCACTTTTACAAGCAGCCTTAATACAGAAAGAGAAAGGTAGAAAGAAATCTTCACAGCCTCTTTTTAGACTGTCCTAGGCACGAATCTCTCCAACCTTAGTTCTCACACTGACCAGTGGCAGCAACCCAACCAATCAACACCCATCCGACTCTAGGGACTTCAGACCTCTTATGTCCTACTCCAAAAGTTCCCATAAATCCATGCAGCACGCAATCCCAAAGACGAGCTCCAGGTGCCAGAACGACTGCACCCAACCAAATTATAGCCACCTGCACCAAGCATTTCAATTCCAACTCATAAACAACTCTACCACAGCTGGGGTGGGAACATGAATCTCTAGTGACTAGTCAGTTAAACCAAAAAGCTTTTCTTGACATAAAAACTCCAAGCGTTCCTCTACACCCTGGGCTCTCCACTAAACATTCCATTCCAGCTCCTACGCAGAATTCGAGACTGCTGTGGGCCGGCCCCCAGAGCCTGCTCTGCCACCCCCTCCAGCCTACAATCACTGAGCCATCTAGCTAGCACTTAGGTCTTCTTCAAGACTTGAGCCTAAACTCTCCTAATCTGGGGAACACACTATCAAGTCTGAGTTAGATGCTTTCTCTAGGTACTTTTATTCAATGGAGGACACATTTTTGTCATCTTGACTTTGACTCAAATGTGAATTTTTTTGAAATAGAAAAATTACATTTCACTGTCACCTGAACGCATAACTCAATGTCTGAGACCCTTTGGATTTTCTCTAGAAGTAAATATTGAGACAGTGTTTGAGAGAAAAGATGGTTATTAGTGAGTTCAAGGCCAGCCTTGTCTACATAGTGAGTTCCAGGACAGCCAGGGCTACAGAATGAGACTCTAGCTTGAAGAAAAACTAACTAAATAAATAAATAATTCATGTTTCACATGTGTTCTTTCTCTCTCTCTCTCTCTCTCTCTGTGTGTGTGTGTGTGTGTTTTCTCTTGTGGCCACTACTCCTGGATTTCAATTCTAATCATGTCGCCAAGGCTAGAGACACAGCTCAGTGTGTAAAGTACTTGCTGTGCAAACAGGAGGACCTAGTCCGGAATCCATGTCATAAGAAGTTGTGGTTTTGCTTGCTTATAATCCCAGTGTTGGGAATGTAGAGGCAGGCATAACCCTGGCCTCTGCCAGCCTAGACATACCTGCTAAGTTCCAGGCTGATGAGAGACCCTGCCTCAATACTGTGCCCCACAACACTGTGCACCAAAGGGAAAAAAAAGAAAGAAAAGAAAAAGGAAGGAAGGAAGGAAGGAAGGAAGGAAGGAAGGAAGGAAGGAAGGAAGGAAGGAAATGAAGGAAGGAAGGAAGGAAGGAAGGAAGGAAGGAAGGAAGGAAGGAAGGAAGGAAGAAAACATTCAGGGTAATTTGCTGTTGCCTTTCAGAAAGTGTAAAAATGCAGGAATCACATCTTCTTCCCGACTGTATCCACTACCTGACCTGTCACCAGAGGATAGTGGTTTCCTTCTTTCCTTTTCAACTTTCTGCTGAATAGCCTTGCAGGGGACTCTGCAGAAGACCTTCGATGCCACTGCCAGCACCAGGTGGCAACAGCAGCAGGTGGTTCCAGCTAATCCCGTCATGTGTCCTGCGGGCTGAGAGTGCATCCTTCTCCAAAATGGCTGCAGCGGCTTGGTTTGCAGGGATGTGGGCACAGCTTCCCTTTGACAGATCTGCACCTAGCTGACAGTCACTCACATGGGGTCTGGCCTTGAGACATGGAAGGATGTAGCTCAGAGGACCTTCACATCCATGGGATTTTACCCTGCTGACAACACAGTATCTTATAGTTATGCCTTTTGAATGATGATTTGGGGGTTGAAGTGTCTTCCTGGGCTTCCTGAGAACTAACTCTTCATGGTGGAGAGATGCTTGCTTTCTAAAATGAAATGTGAAGTCTATTCAAAGGGAAGTTGTCTCTCCCTAAGTCTGGACACATGGAGAAAACACTGAAAGAGAGTCAGAGTTCATTAGCTATGTCACTACCTCTAAGCCATCAGACTTCTTCAAGCCTATTTCCTCTTTAGGGAAACAGAAATTTAACAAGCTTTTCCTACCACCTCAGAGGCTTATTTTAAGATTCAAAACTGGATTGGCAAAATGTTTGTAAAGATCCCTCTGTGAACTATAAAGTAATAAAAGTCAGAACCGTACAGAACTTCTTCAAAAACCCGGCCAGGATCTAGGCAAGGTGTACCAGGATCAGACAGGAAGCCAGAGTCAGGGGAAGAAGATGTGGATGGCTTGCTGTTCAAGTTAGTGTCCAGGAGATGTTGTAAGCTCCATAGAGTATTGATGCCTAGGGAGTCCAGTGTGAGGCTGATCCAGACTGCCGGAGCAGTGGTGAGTTTCAAATCAGGCACGTGGCAGGGCTGACAGGGCTCTGTTTGCAATGGTATTTCAGTACCAAAGTCAAAGACCAGAAGGTGCCGTCTCCCAGTCCCTGGTATCTTGGCACAGGCTAGGCGATCGACATACTTGCAGTGATTTTATCTGCTGACTAGCAGAAGAAGAAAATAAGTATCTGAAAGTGAGGAATTTTGCTGTGGAGGCCCCAGAAAAGCTGAGTGCTGGGCAAGACCTAGTTCTGAGCTCATGTGGGAACTTCCAGCCTTAATACAGACAAGCATCCCAACACTCTCAGTAGAGGCCAGAAGACAGAGGATGCAGCTCCATGAGCACAAAGCCGCCAGAGCCTTCTCCAGGCACCATGGCCTCGGATTTGGCATCAGCTCAGGACAGTGCCCATCGGAAGGTTGGTGCAGCTGATATACTTCAGTTTTGGTCACACCAGCTGTGTGGGGACTTGAGACCAAGGAAGAAAAGAGGTGACAGGTGTCTAAAATATAACAGGAAGCGAAAACATATTAACGTGTTATTTTACTGAGCTTTTAAACATCAACCTTATTTGCCAGAAACATAGTGAAAATTTTACCTAAAGGGATTTTTTTTTCCTTTGTTTTGCATGTCAGTTTAGTTTAGTGTAAGTTTTATAAGACAAGGTTTCATTACATAGCCCATGTTGGTCTCGAATTTGTGATCTTTCTGCTTCAGCCTCCAGGATGCTAGAATCACCGTCACTCCCGATTCCTAAATGGAACTTCATATGGATTGATTTTTAGCAAATCTTCTATACAAACTCCTGTTTTGAAGCATATTTGGTTTAGGAGATACTAATGAAACAGTGAAGTTGTGGTAAAATAGTATATATGTGCTTCTATAATCGTGTGTGTGTGTGTATGTATGTGTATGGAGAGATAGATAAACTATGTCTACAGGGCTGGCAAGATCATGCAGCTTGTAAAAGCAATTGCTGCCAAGCCTGACGAACTGAGTTCAGTCACCAGGACTCATATGGTAGGAGAGAACAGACTGCAAGTTGTCTTCTGACATGTATTATATGCATGCTGTGGGACACATGCACACAGAGAGAGAGAGAGAGAGAGAGAGAGAGAGAGAGAGATGCACACATACAATAAGATAAATAAACGAAAACATTTCTTTTTAATGCTGGGACACGTCTTAGAGAGAACGTCAAACGTTCCAAAAGGAAGTGTGCCAAAATATACATGACAATATCTTCTGGTTGGTAATGCTGTCATTTCATTCCCCCGCCCTTTCTTTTATAATGTGGGTGCTGTAACAATGGGTATAATACTTTAGTAATCATCTAAAAATGATTTTCTTAAGATCTACCCATGACAGTATCCCTACAATTCATAAAGAGGGAAGAAGCACCCCACCTTCTATGAATTCAGTGTTTCCTTGCTTTTAAAGTCAGGCAAGAGGCTAGGAGAATAGTTCAGTGGTACAGCCCTCGGACCACACCATGCACTCCTGGGTTTGCTTGCCAACACAAGAAAAAAACAGATTTGTTTTAGACTATTTAGTCAAACAAATAAAGTTTTAAAGTGTTTAAATTGGACAACAATAGAAGGAGACAGGAAAACCATTTGCCATCACATTGGTACTTGGTTCAGAAACTATTAGAAAAGCAAACCTAGCTCTGTATGAAAAGATGCTACACCAAGAACAAGCTGGCCTCCTTCTAGGATGACATAAGCAAACAGTAAAATTGGCTGGGACATGGGGACAGAGAGATTGCCAACGGAACGGAGTAGAGAGAGCAACTGAGTGGTTGTAAAAAGGTATCTCCCTAGTCCCGAGTCATCACGGAGACTATTTTTTCATGTGCTCTCACTGAAATTTGCCTTCTGATGAGATGACATAGCTGAGCAGCTGGAAAAAGATTAGCTCTTTAAGTAGAGCTGGGAACAAATTCTAATTGTAAATAAAATTGAGTTGGAGATCTAGCTCACAACGTACTAAAAACTGATTCTAGAAAAAATAAGGAAACCATATGTCAAAAACAAAATTTTAGACCTTAGAAGAAAATATAGATGGATAATTTTCTGACTTGAGGGTGGGAAAGACTCTTTTAAATGAGACCAAATAGGAGACACTAGAAGAAAAGGCAGATACTTTTGATAAATGATACTCCCCTGCCGTTGTTTTCGATGAGAGTACCCTCAGTGACCAGCACATACATCCTGAAAAGGCATCTGTTCTAAATAGCAATGAAGTCGAGCTCACTCTATTTTTAAACGCAGAATCAGATCCGAAGAACTCCCTGTCCGTGTGCCCCAGTTCCCGAGAGTGCTGTGTGGATAATTAAGTGTGCTGAAGTTGAGCCTTACAGTTCTTTTTTTCCCTTGTAGTAACTATCAGCATTAAGAAACACGCAAAGCCCATTTTCTTTTTCAACGATGGGAATATATCATAACTGGGAAGCAGAGTTTAGATTCAAGTATCTCACACGGATCTCGTGTGAAATGCACTTAATGAATAGGATCATATGGATATGTGACTTCAAAATCCAATGCCTGGGCCACTAAGATGTCCCAGCAGGTAAAGGATCTTGCTGCAACTGGTAATGGAGTTTGCTCCTTGGAACCTACAAAGAAGACTCTGGCAAGCTGTTAGAAGGGACAAATAACTTCTCCCTACTGTGCTCTGAGCACAAAGGTTGGCAGATGTCCAAATTTCCAACTCAGATTCCATATTACCCTGAGGGTAAACAACTTGGGAGCACTTTCTACAATGTTCTATCTTGTGCTAGAGGATGCTAGTGAACTTCACATAGATTGGACTTCGGGGGGCTCTCTCTTTCTCTGCTAGACAATGATCCCAGGTAGCTGTTCCACAGTTATATTTCCAATACAATAAGCCACCCTCTTTGGGTGAGGGAGTCTGTTGAGGTTTTAACAAAAGTGTTGCTTTTACTCTGGTGGCCAGGCAGAGTTCACAATACCTGTAAGAGTGAACTCCGCACATGAAGTGCCCCCCCCAACAGAAAGACATCGTCCTGACAGAGTCCGTGGGGAACCTAGAACGAGAGTGAGCTCAGCTTCTCAAAGGCGTCGGTCCTACTCGTGGTGTGCAGCTCCCTTCTGGATACTTAGGTCATGTTAGGTACATTGTTCCCAGAAACCAGATAAAGGGACTGAAAATGAAATGCATTATTAAAGTCTTAGGTCAGAAATACGAAACATATGGAGAGGATAAACCAGTCCAGCAAACTAGAGAGCTCTTGTTTGATCTGTGGATTACTAGAGGATTGCGCACCCCCACTCCCCAAGGAGGGTTAGGCACTTCAGATACGCTAGGAGGCCCGTGGGAAAACTCTCCCTGCCATGATAAATCCCCAGAGGACCCCAAGACATTGTGTTATCTCTGGGCCTCAATCACAGGCTGTGTCATTCCACCTCGATAAGGCAACTACACTGATACTATTGCATCACCTGGCTGCAGTCATGCATGATTAAGTAGATATGCTGGAAAGAGAGGGGAAGGAAGCTATTTACGGAGATAGAGTGTCACTTAAGACTTTTTTCCTTTAGTTTGTAGTAAAATCAGTCGTGGTTGGTGGCAATCGTTACAACATGCCTTTATGTGGATTTGATTTGTAAATTTCTAGACAGTGTTTCCCAATAGCTTTCCCCTCCCCCTCCCCCTCCCCCCTCCCCCTCCTCCCCCTCCTCCTTCTCCTCCTCCTCCTCCTCCCCCTCCTCCTCCTCCTGCTCTTTCTCCTCTTCCTCCTCCTCCTCCTTCTCCTCCTCCTCCTCCTCCTCCTCCTTCTCCTCCTCCTCCTCCTCCTCCTCCTCTTCCTCCTCCTCCTTTTTTTCAAGTAGGCTAAAATAAACTTTTGACTGAGGGTTAGGGTTAGGGTTAGGGTTAGGGTTAGGGTTAGGGTTAGGGTTAGGGTTAGGGTCAAGTTTATTTTAGCCTACTTGAAAAAAAGGAGGAGGAGGAAGAGGAGGAGGAGGAGGAGGAGGAGAAGGAGGAGGAGGAGGGGAAGGAGGAGGGGGAGGAGGAGGAGGGGAAGGAGGAGGGGGAGGAGGAGGAGGGGGAGGAGGAGGAGGGGGAGGAGGAGGAGGAGGAGGGGAGGGGGAGGAGGGGGAGGAGGAGGGGGGGTGGGTGAAGGGGACATGAACTATGATAGTCACTTTTGTTCCAGTGTTAATTTTCAAAAACTCCAGATGTCTAATATTGAAAGCCCGTCCAGAGCACACAGAGTTAAAGAGCTAGTTGCCTACCCCTCCTCCAGTCTAGGCTGAATCACACAGGGAAGGAAAGTCTGGCTCACTCAGTCCGTGTTTCTCTTCTGTGATTTCATTCTCTGCTGCTAAAGGGGACCTGGGGGAGAGGGCGGTAAGGTGAGTGGGCAGCCAGGAAATACGATACTTTTTTTCTTGGTTCCTTGTGATTGGAGGAAATTCTTTCTTCTCCTTTTGATTCAAAAGTTTCTTTAGAAAAGTAACCTTTTCTTCATTCTCTAGAGCAGTATGACTTTTGCTAGTGGAAGTTACCCTTTTTGGGGTGTCAAACCAATTCACTTTGATATGCCTTGATCCAATGAAGTCATACTGATGGTGACCTGCATGCAGCCCTGGCCTCTGGAGGAGCCTGGCTCCATCTGTCTTCTGCAGTAATTCAAGGCTTCACTTTTAGTCATATCTGCTCAAACTTGAGCTCCTGAATCTCTTCCTCGGACTTGAGGCTGCTTTCTCCTCTCCCTGTTTTTGCTGTGGAGCAGCCATTGACATGGATGCTCCTCCACATCTGCTGTTGGAAGACCCTCGGCATTTCTTCACATTCAATCCAAAGGCGATGGCTGAAAGTGTTACTAGCAATGCCCTGTGCAATGGATGGCAAGGAAGTTTAGACCAGGAACTTTTGAGTCCTTTCAATAAAACATACAGGCGTGATGCAGTAAGTCCCACAGTCACACATTCATGTAGCACACTGCAGTTCAAAGACCTGCTTTCTGTCTTTGCTTATTGTTAAAGAAGATTTTATTATCAGATTATTTCAACAACGAGCCACATATATAAGCTAGGGTTTTTTTTTTTCCCCACTATAATCTAATGTCATCCTAACAATACACCATGAGTTAAGTGTTATCTCCATTTGACAAACAACTGAGTCTCAGAATCGTCACACAGCCGTGTCTGAAAACGTCACCCATGTTTCTTTTTTCTTTTTCTTTTCTTCCTTTCTTTCTTCCTTCCTTCCTTCCTTCCTTCCTTCCTTCCTTCCTTCCTTCCTTCTTTCTTTCTTTCTTTCTTTCTTTCTTTCTTTCTTTCTTTCTTTCTTTCTTTTTTTTGTTAGACAGGGTTTCTCTGTTGTAACTCTGAATGTCCTGGAACTCAGTCTGTAGACCAGGCTGGCCTCGAACTGACCGAGATCTGCCCGACTCTGACTCCCGAGTGATGAGATTAAAGGCGTATGCCACCACTGTCAGGCCAATCTGTGTTTCTTAAAAGCCCAAACTACACTAGCATCCAAAGGAACAGACAAATCGATAAACTCATTCTAATGCCTTTGGTCCTTCATAAGACACTAAATAAAAGAAACTATGAAGGCATAGTTTCTGAAGAAAAATGACAAAACATGTAACATTGTTTTATTACCTGGAGCTTAAGAAATCAGACATTCTAATCCCCTTGAAGGTCTATGTGTCCCTCTCCAACCCCATAGTTCTTTACTCCAGAGACTGGCCACCCAGTACAGGGAATGAGTCTTCTCCCTGGTTACAAAGGAAGCTCTGAGCTTTTATAAAGTAATTTGTTTTGCTTTCAGTTCTGTTCTGTCTGTATTTACTCTAAATGATCTATTGGTCAGTTTTGCTTTTTTATGAACTTTTCATATTTATTCTTTTGTGGCTTTCTCTTCTGATTAAATATAATCTATGTTTAAGAGTATATAGCATATAATTCGTTTTCACTACTACTTAACATCCAATCCTATGGATTTTGCTTGTCTGTCCCCTTACTTGTGTACATGTGTGGTTTTTGTGTGTTTTTCTGTACAGGAAAGTGAGCATTCCTGCCTGAGTCCTGGTACCATATGCTATAATTTTTCTTAGAGATACATCCAGAGTTAAAATCAGCAGGTCGATGGGACCACTTGTAAGGGAGAAATGAGGAATGTAATATGATCCTATTTCAGTATATAATATGATTATACTTGATTGCATAAATGTACAAAATTCTCAAGAATAAAGAAAAGATGTTTAAAAAATCAGCAGCTTGAAGGTTATATAACTGTCAATCTTACAAATGATGACAATTTCTTCTTTTCAAAAATACTTTCAGAAGGTATTTTTCTCGTTGTCCTATTAATGTGTCCATTATCCTTCCTAGTTTTATTACTAAATTTTGTTAGATCTATATATTGCAAATACAACATGCAAATTTTGTAGCTGAATTTTTATGAAGTCTTCATCTTTACATTGTCAAATTTTTAATTTTATTCCTTCGATAAACACAAATCTTGTTTCCGAAATCTTTCCCTTTCCAGAAGTCATAAAGTCATTGTCTTCTATTGCCATCTAAAAATCTTGTTAGTAGCAAGGTGTATGCTTCTGTACAAACCCAGCACTCAGGAAGCTGAGGCAGAAGGTATCACCGGGAGTATGAGGCCAATCTGGGCTGTGTGGAGAGATCCTGTCTCAATAAACAAACAAATGTCTTTTCAGCTTTGTGGTTCAAATTTTAATCTTTGATCTCTGAAATTGATTTGGAGATATGATAGCGTGTGTGTGTGTGTGTGTGTGTGTGTGTGTGTGTGTGTGTGTGTGTGTTGGGGGGACCCTGTTCTCTTTCACAGACTTATGGGGTCACACAACAAGGGAAGCCAGACTGCCTGTATTAACAAATAAAGCAACACAATATCCTCTAGAAAATTAGCTTTTCCTTTGAAAATAAAAGTATTTGTATGTTGTGTTTTCTATCGCTCTGTTATCTATATGCTGTGTAAGAGCTGTCTTAAACTGAGGTGGGGGCAGGGGGGGGGCTCTGAGGCAGACGCATTAAGAGTGTTGAAGGAGACTGGACTGTGCAGCAAAGCCTTGTCTTAGGACACACAGAGACCACTATCGTTTTTAAAAAATTATTTCTCTAACTCATTCGCAGCTGCATTAAACATCAGTTGACTTCTATGCACAGGTTTTGAGTTTTCATAAATTACAGATTTAGGAGGACTCTCCACGAAAATTTGACATTCTATCATTTGGCATGTGACTTTTTTTTCTCTTTTTTCCTTTATTTACTTACTTACTACTATTATTTATTTTTCTGTGTGTGTGAGGAGATCAGAAGACAACTTGCAGGGTCCGTCGTCCCCTTCTACCACGTATGCCAAAGAGTGAGTCAAGGGCATGAGACTTGCAGAGCCCGTGCTTCTTCCCACTGAACCCATGATTCTCGGCGCGTGTGTATGCGTGTGGGCATGTGTGTGTTTATGCATGCATGTATATATGCATGTTAAAAACAGTACTCATTCTATTATTTTACCACCTCAACAAAAATTAACTTATTTATTTAATTCTCTGTGGGTATGCATTGATTTTCTCTAATACAATCTTTTGTGTTTTTTATTTTATTTTATTCATTTTGTTGTTTACTTATTTTTTTTTTCTTTTGGGATTATCTTGCTTTAGCCCAGCCTCATCCTCCTTTGGCCTCAGTCTCCCCAGTGCTAGGATTCTGGGTATGCACCAATCACCATGAAGCCCAGTTGTTTTCTCATAAAATAAAATAAAATAAAATAAAGTAAAATAAACTGAAAAAAATGAAAAATTGATTTAGCAACAACAAAACAATTTACATGCCCATAATTCAATTATACAATTTAATGAAGTCAGCCACATTAGCTTTGGATTATCATTGCAATCCAATGCTATTCCCAATTTCAGGGATTTTGCTTTCGGGTGACTAACCACCGTGGACTCTTTGACACTATAGTCATTCAGATTTTATTCCACAATAAACACATTTTCACACAAATGAGCTCACACTTTGTAGATATTGATGTAACCTAATATATAGATATAGATATATAGATGTATATACCCTTTTTCAGTTATCGTAAGCCTTTAGCATCTTTTGATGAATCCGTTGTATAGTCCATGATATGTAAAAAGATAATAATTATTTTATTTTATCATAGAACATATTCAATTTTCTGCTATTATGAGTTTATGACTTTTCATCGTCCTATGATGATTTTCTCAGAGTAAGATTGTGGAAACAGAGTGCACGACTCTGAGAATATTGCCAGCTTTTCTTCTAGAGGTTGTGTTCCGATCTGGGTCTCCACCAACTGTGTGCCTGATCCATTCTGTAATCACACTCCCCTGCCTCTGACTGTCTCTCCTATACGTGCACAGACATGCGTACCCGCCTGCAAGGAAGCAAGCTCGCTCACTCTCGCAAGCACGCACACACACACACACCACTCTACAGTTGAATCACTAAATGGAACCAAAAACTTCCTAAAAATTTCACTAAAACTACCTAGGAAAACTTTGCAAAAGTACCCACCATAGAAATCTTTGCTTCCACTGAGTTGTTTAAAAAAGGGGTAGAGTATGTTTGGGGGATACTTTTCAAACAAGATGACTAAGTACATACAATTCTTTTTTTCACAGAGTGAAGAGAAGCTGCTTGTTTTAATCTCATTATATCTGATGGAATTCCTTCGTGTATTTATTGCTTTGTTTCTAAATATAAGTGTGGCAGGCTCTACACCGTCTGTGGTCACGTAGGGGTTTTTGGAAACAGTTTTAACTTGGGGCATACCCTTGAACGTGGGCAGCGCCCACACATTGTCATCTTAGCCCCCTGTTACCCTTTTGGGAAGTCCTGGTACCCTCATGAGGAGATTTTTTTCTGCTTTATTTTACCACTCTCAGTTCACTGGGGGTTTCCTTCTGTCCCCAGTCCCACTCTAATTCACACTACTGTAATGGGCAATCTTAGGTTTTAAATTATATTCTGGAATATCTGTTCTTGTCAAGGGTGCACTATTTTGCTCACTTAGAAAGTTATTTTTAATACCCACATCTGAGCTCTGTCACCGGGGTTCAGCTGTAATCTGTCTCAGCTCTCACCCCACACGTGGATACGCTCACACGGGCTCTATTGTCCACCACTCCAGATCATTAAAATGGCCTGTTGACAGGCAAATGAGAGAGAAAGGGAAAGGAATCAGGTGGGAGAAAGGACAGCCATGAATCGGGAGTGAGTCTCTCCTCTTCCATGATAAGATGGTTTTTAAAGCAGGACGCATCTTGCTGCTGTCTGAAAGTTAGATGTTGGGAGAGTTCCTCGTGGTGTGTGGTAGGTACAGCCGTCTCTGCTTAGCAATCTGCTTGATAAACCATAGGTATCCTCACAGGGTGCAATTCACAGGGCATTACCTCTCATTTTCCTTCACAGAACGGGAAAGAAAGGGAAGGACTACAGGGACGATGGGGAAGGTAGAGGCAAAAACAAGAAGGTAAGAATGTGAAAAGAGAGAGACAGAACCTGGAAGGGAAGGACAGGTGCTCGCCAGAGGAGACACCCCAAGAGCAGCAGGCAGGAGCCTTTACCATACAGAGGTGAACACTCCACGGGAAGAATGGAGTGACAGGGAAAGAGGACTGCAGGGAACACCACCTCCTGGGCTAACCTTGGACAGAAAGATGAGGGCTGTACGCTGAGCCAAACCAGAGCTTTCACACTCATTCAGATGTTCCCTTCTCTGACACGCAGACGGATTATACAGAGTTTATGGGCACGTTTATAGGCAAAGACGGAGTTACACAATCCCCAGCTCTCCAAGGAGACTCTGATTCCTAAGGTGGAGGCGCTGCAACTCTCCCCACAGACATACTCCCTCAATTCTTCAGTTGTGTCTACTCATTCATAAGTCAAAAGCAAACGTGATTGCTTATTGCCTCTCGTACACAATTAACATTGTATGAGTCTTTCATAGAATTTCGCCTACCATAGTCCAAATCTTAGCAGGAAAGGTGTATATTTAGGAACAAAATCTTGCTGCTATCAGGTGGTAACTTTCCTTTTTTTTTCTTTTGTGTGTATGTGTTTTTGTTTTGTCTATATGTATGTCTGTGCATCAGCTGTATACCTGGCCCTCAAAGAGGCCAGAAGAGAGTCCCCTGGGACTGGTGCTTAGGTACTGAGAATTAAAGCTAGGTCCTCTAAAAAGCAGCCAGTGCTTTTAACTGCTTCCCCCCCCCCCCACCCCTGAGGCAAGCTGACAACTTGGTTAATTGAAAATTCTACCTGAATTAAGAGGCTTTTATTGGGGTCAACAGACTTACTGATCCATGGTTCACAGGGGAGTCTGGAGGTAGGCACTTCAAGGTCCATTAGGTGGATCCAAAGCCACATCCCCTTTTCTGCTGCACCAACCTCGGGTGGTTTTGTTCTTGTACTTTTGTGTCATGGTTGGAAGACTTAGTCCTGAATTCAGCACCTCAGCCAGGAATTGAGGGCGAGGGTAAGTTCCCACCCTTTCAATCAGAAAGCAGACTAACTTTCCCAAAAGTTCCCACTGTAAACTACTTCATGCTATGCCAACAGAATGAGATGACCCTTCTGGGGTTCAGGGAAGTATGGGAGAGGGCCTCGCTGTTCACCTTGCCTGCTGGGGACAGCATCTAGAGAAGGGCTGAGGGTGACCTTGGAAACCCATGCCACAGGCTTGTCCCTGTTTGGCTAAGCCCCCTTCTGTGCTCCTCTGTCCCTTGATGTCCTCGGGCAGACTTTCCAAAGTGTTTCGCTTTAACAGAAGCAAACACCTGAGGAATTTCCACCCACTAAAATAAGGACCGCACATTAATATCTATAAAAACGTTTTCTCATAACACCTGTACTTTAACCATCGTGACAGGGATGAAGATGTTCTCAAGAGACCATCACCAAAGGGAGAGGTCTCTCATTGGCTTTCAGCCTTTTGAGATAATGGACCTTCGCCCCCCAAATTTGAATCTCACCCCCAGAGTCTTGTCTCTAAGCTGCAGCTCACAGCTGTCTGTAAAGCTTGTCTTCGAGAGATCTTATGCAGTTCTGACAAACTTGTCAGGCCAATGGATCCCAGGCAATGATAAGGGACAGTAAAGCACCTTCATAATGACTGCTTGGCTACGCATACCTCTTGCCTTCTTTTTAACCCTAAACTCATGTCAGAATCCTGGAATCCTGGAGATTTTGAGAGAGGGGCACGGCACTGGACTTCATTGTTCCTCTTCCCTAAATGACCATTTTTGTATAAGTATTCCTTATCTACTTTTTGTTATTAATTGTGTCTCTAATTGGCCTGCTGAGTCCAGGTGACTGAGCCCCACTGTTGAGGGCTGCCAAGGCCCAGGCTTTCAGCCTAACAACTCCTAACAGTAACGAGCTTTTTAGAGGCATTACTTAGGGCTTCAGCAGCAGAGCAAGTTGCAGGACAGCTAGGAGTACACAGAGAGACCCTGCCTGGGGCTTGGGGGTGGTTTCAAGTATCCCATAGTTTCAGCTGCTCCTCCTGCAGCCGTGAGCAGATTACCTGGAGACTATTACATTCACCAATCCAATTTCTGTAACTTCTTTAAACTCTTTCCCTAGTCATCTTATTCTTTTTAACAGCAGAGAATTTTCCACTTTCATTTGATTTTCCTGCAAGTACAAAAAGTTTGTTTGTTGGTTGGTTGGTTAGTTTGGTGTTTTGTTCTGTTTGTTCATTCCGAAGGCGTGACCCTTATGCTTGAGCATGTTTATTGCACGCTAGCAAGTATGGATGGCCCTCTGGCTGGGTTGTGATCCCCCACTATGCTTTGGGATTTCTCATTTCCGTTGTCTGGTTATGTATGGACTCCATCATGTAAATCTCATACTGCAAGCACGTCGCGTTTACATCAAATTCCCTTCGTGCCCGGTACAGGGCCCAGATTAAATGGAACTTTCGTCTGGATGTTGTGAGAAAGGTGATGGATTGAAACTGAAGAGAAAGGATCTGAACTGTGTAGTCTAGCTGGGTCATCACTCTTGGGTGGGTGCAGGCGAAGCGCCCCCACACATTTGTAGCGCAAGCCCCTCTGAGCTAGCTTCCGCCCACCTCTTTATCTCACCTGGCTTTTTTCCCAAAGTAACTGGCCTCCCACTGAGAGAAGCACAAAAAAAAAAAAAAGCGGCTTTGGGGATGCGAATGAAAGCGAGGATTGATGCTAAAGCTGCTCTTGGCACCCTCACCACACGTTTGTGCTGGGGAAACACCACCCTGCTACTGAGCAGCGCATCCCCCGCCCCCGAGGCAAAGCAGGGAAGATGGGAGGGGGGAAAGTAGAGCCAAATTGTCTCCATCCTGCCCTACTTCCCTGGTGGCCATTCTCATTTGAATTCATTTCCTCTTTAGAGAATCTTCCTGGGCTGGCCCTGAGGGTACAGGAGCAGATTTGTCAGGCTTCCTTTTCTGTCTGTCTACCACAGCCCCAATCCCTTCTAACTCTAAGATCACCCAAAGTCTTTGAAAACAAATTGAACCATATCCAAAAGGCATTCTCCCGTCTCTCAGTATAATCGGAAGTTTTACTTCTCTAGGGAAGACGTTAAGTCAGCAACTTTATGATTGCCACTCAGTGCATCACCTGAGTCTTAGTTGACCGCCCTGACCCTCTCCCACTCCTGGTTCAGCAGGAGTTACAAAGCAAACTGCTTCGTGAGAAGCAGGTTGTGTGTCCTGAGATTTTAAGAAACCCTTCTACTTGGCAACATTCCCCCTATTATTTCCTTCCCCCTCCTCTGTTATATGCAAGTGTTGGTTTCACACTGAATTTGAAATGGTGCAGTCAAGACGCCCCTGGTTCAGTAAAAGGTCACTTGTATTCTAAATGTAAAACTCAGAAACTCCGAGACTTGCTGCGGGTGTGAACACTGAGTCCTGTTAACTGCCTGTGAGAACATGAAAAGGTATGTGCACACTTTAGGGAAAATGATGGCAAACACATTTTTGGAACGTCTCCTTCTAAGTGTTGAGGATGCCCATCCACAAACTGAAAACCATCAGTGGTGTACAGTGCAATAATCAGGCCTATTCCCTTAGCCCCCCACCCCCCTACCCCCCAACCCTCCACCCCCAACCCCGCCTCCTTCTCCCTTCCCCTGATAGGATCACCTGTAGCCCAGCCTAACCCCAAGCTCACTGTATAGCTGAGGATGGCCTTGGATATCAAATCCTCTGCTTCTGCCTCCTGAGTGCTAGAACCACAAACTTTTATTGTCATGCCCAGTTTATATGACGATGGAGACGGAATCCAGGGTTTCATTCTTGAGAGACTGTCATTCAACTTGTTGATCTATACAGTCACCTCCTCTTCCTTGTTCTTGATTTGTTTCCTGGTACCAATGTAGGGCTTAAAAATTTACTGGAGTGGGTGGTTGCTACTAAGTGAATATGCCAGAGTTTGAGAAAGCCAACCGGAGGTCACTGCCCATTCCACCAATGGACCTCCTTCACGTGCGTCTTCTTCACTGTGGGCAATTGTAGCAGTACGTTGCTGCTTGGGCTCAGCAAGGGAGACAAGAAGGCATTTTCATATCTGCAAACCCTGCCAGACCTCAGCAGAGGGAATCACCATCATGGCCAGTGCGATATTCCCTGTGGAACCACAAGTGTCCCAGCTCAGGTGTTTTTATTGATTCAGAACTCCTTAGGTGCTCTACTGATACCACGTGCAGATCATAAGCAATCAAACAACTCCCACCGAAATCCAACACCTGCAGACAATACAGAACACCCTAGACCTAGGATAATCCCTCACCCAACAGTGCATAAAACAATTTCGAACATAACTGAAGATAAACTTCCCCAAAAGGCAATTCTAGTGGTCAATGAATTATATGTAATACTGAGAAAATACGCTGATAACCATTAAGGAACCAGAATTTGGGGATCTCTGCAAGAGATGGGGTTAAGCAGGAATTGTGCTGATAGTTTTACACACAGGAAGAAGTGGGGTAAGAGGTAAGATGAAGGCAAAGGGGCTCTTTTATGACTAGATGCCCATAAGAGAGGCATTTGTTGAAATATATTTTTATTAATTAATTATAAATTATAAATCATGCATGCATACAGTCCACTTTTATCTTTTCACCCTAATTTCTCCTCCAAGTCCTCCCAGATACATGCCTTACTCCAACTCCTTCTCAATTTTGTATCCTCTTTAAAAACACAATAGAATCCAGTGATTCCAATATGTCCTGCTTATATATTTATGGCTGTGGGCTATCCATTAAATCACAGTCAACATACTCTGAGCCACAGTCTTAAGGAAAACTGACTCTGCCTCCCCAAGAAGCCATCGACTGTCACCAGCTCCTTGGCTAGGGGTCAGGGCTCACAAGCCCTTCCCCAGTCCATGCTAGAATGCTGACAGGCTTGATCTTGTGCAGGCAAGTACCCCTGCTGAGTATATGAGTACAGCAGTCTTGTCATGTCTGGAAGATTCTGTGTTTTTCTGATCCTCCCTGACCTCTGGTTCTTACACTATTTCTGCCCTATGTAGCCTGGAACTTACTACATAGCCCAGGTTGGCCTCGAATGCAGAGATCCACCTGCTTCTGCCTCCCTAATGCTGGGATTAAAGGGATGTACCACCATACACAGCTGTCATTCAGCGCTTTTCCCAGGCCCTATTCTCTTGAAAGCCTCTACTCTGCATGTCTGAAATATTTAAAGGTAGCCAGTAACATGACCCTAGCCACCTATGTATAAAGGGAAATCTGGGGGTGGGGAGGCCTGCAGGGGCTCCAATCTATTTCTTAATAGAAGAAATGGACTTGTCAGGGGCCATCTCCTCCATCTTCTTTGCACCTAGGGAGTAGATTATGAAGACTTTCCTAGTTGTCTTTCCATCATCAGTTAGTCAGTGATGGGAAGAAATGGCAGTCTCCTCAGAACTGCAGACCTCACAGCAAGGTAGAGCATGAGCGTGCTTGGCTTTGTTTCTGGGCAGAGTTCCTCACCTCTGGGCTCTTGGTAAGTGTCCTAATTTGACATCTCTTTGTTATTATTGAAGCAGTACAACATCCCCAACATTCTCCAGTGTCATCTCTCACCTTTATGGGCTCTCTTTGGCAGATAAGTAAATGCAGATAAGTCAGCTTAATGCACAAATCAAGTCATAGACGACCATGACAATTCAATACATATACTTAATCTACCGTGATTGCATTCATTCTCCGTTGCCCTGTGAGTCTCCATTTCTTTCCCTCTGAACTCCTTTTCTTCCCACATAGTCCCCCAGGAGCTACGCCATTAATGAAAACAGCACTCCCTCCTTCAGCAACCATTAAGAGAGTCAATCTAGCTCCTCAGGAAGGGTCCTCATGGCTACTCTTCTGTAGACATCTAACTTAAAATGCTTGTTGTCCAGAAATGACCCTGGGCTTTTACTTCATTTATTTCTATTTTGGAGACAGTGTCTTTGGACATTGTCCAAACTTCAAACTCTTAAGCCAGAGCTATCCTCCTGTCTCAGACTCCCTAGTAACTAGGGCTGAGGCGTATGTCACTGAGCATGGCTTCCACACAAATTTTTAAAATCAGAAAATGCAGTTTAAAACCTTCCTCTGAAGCATCTTCCTTCAATTTGGAAAGGAACACAACAAATAAATTCAGTGTTTTTGGAAGACTATAGTTTTCAGAAAGACCCAAGACATCTAAACTCAAATCTTATTTTCACCACTCAGCATAAAGTTAAATTGGGTTGATACTTTCCTTTCTAAGCCTCCAATTCTTCAAGAGCAAAAGGATTCGTATTTAAAAGTATTTATAAGGATTAAAAACAGTGTTCACGGTTAGAACGCTATCCTGCAGCTTTAGGGAAGATCCCACAGCAGCTCCGTCTGTGGCAGAAGGTTAAGAGGCAGTCTGTGCTGTGACTTAACAGCTCTCAATTTACGATATTGGCTCTTGTACTTGGTTGTTGTTAGGTCAGCTATGTCCAACTACATCACAGAATGTGAAACTTTCCACCAACCCCAATCCAGACTTGAAAAAGCCTGCTATTTATTTCCTCTGTTCTTGAGATTTTCTCAGGGAAGTTTTTTTTTTCTTCTTTTTTCGAGACAGGGTTAAATATCTGTTGTAACTCTGGCTGTCCTGGAACTCACTCTGTAAAACAGGCTGGCCTCGAACTCACGGAGATTCGCCTGCCTCTGCCTCCCAAGTGCTAGGATTAAAGGCATGGTCCACCACCGCCCAGAAAGAGGAAGAATTCTTAAGGTTGCTTCTGAAGAGGGTCTTCCTGCCTCTCCTGTCTTCTCATGGAGCTCTCTCTTTATCTGTCTTCCTTTCTCTCTCTCTGTCTTTCTCTTTCTCTCTCTCTCTCTTCCTCTCTCCATTTTAGTCTCACCTTTAATGAAGCATCTCTCCAGGTTTTAATGGAAGCCTCTCCTGCCCTCTAAGGCCATGTATGTTTAGATCTCCGTATAGTATATTGTTTCTGTCTAACACTCTCCTTCCCACCTCGAGGCCTCATCATCACATCTAGGTTCTTTCTCCCAACCAACTGCAATTCTTCTGAAGAATGTTACATGTCAGCTTCTTTTCTGGACCTATTGATACTACCTAGCTATTGCTTCTATTATTATATTTAATATAAAAAAATGTGTGAAGTGAATGCAGATGCAGATCCCATACTTGTCCCGAGGCAGATTTAGGCCTAAATGTGATACTAGAACTATGAAAATCCTGCAGGGAAACATAAGAGAAAAATATCTCAGAGGTCTGCAGTTTTGCAACAGTGTGGATAACAAGAATCGTATGATCCTTAGGTGAAAATGCTAACAAGTTGGACATTATTAAAATTAAAAACTGTTACTCTATAAAAGAAACTGTGACAAGAATAAAACTAAAATTTACAAGTGAGCACAAAGATCTTTACAATACACTTATCCAAAAAAGGATTGGTATCTTAAGTGTGCAAAGAACACAAGACTACAATAAAAAAAAAGAGCGTCAAACCAGATATTGGGGGAGGGGGGAGATACACCTGCAATCTCAGGGACTCAGAGGTTTGAGGTTAGAAGATCCAGAGTTTATGGCCAGTGTAGATACCAGCAAGATTCTGTCCCTTATAAAATTGATCCATTACTTAACTAGTTAAAATTAAAATGAGCAAAAGATCTAGACACTTTACTGAAGAAGATTAGAAAGATGACAAATGGATATGTGAAAGATTTGGGGGCTGAAGAGGTGGCTCAGTGGTTAAAAGTGCCCTTGAGGAGGACCCAAGTTCAGTTCCCAGCAACCCACACCAGGTGACTCAACCACCTGTAACCCCATCTCCAGGGGATCTGATACCTCTGCAGGTATCTATGCTCATATGTATCTCCCTCTCTCTCTCTCTCTCTCTCTCTCTCTCTCTCTCTCTCTCTCTCACACACACACACATACATTCTCTCTCTCTCTTTTTCTCTCTCTCTCTTTCTCCCTCCCCCTCTCACAGACACATATACACACATACACACTTTTAAAGTTAAAAACAAATATTAAAAACTCAACGTTTATGTCACTACAAAATGGCAAATTAAAACAACATTGACATCTACTTTGTGCCCACTAGAACTGCCAACACCCAGAACAGAACACGGGCAAGCCAGTGTTGGAGAGAACATGGAACAGTGGCCCCCTCACTCACTGCTGATGAGAAGACTCACGGTGCAAAAGTTCTCAGGGAGGCAATGTGGCAGCCACCTGCAGAACTACTCTTGCCCTCAAGTCAGTGATAACACTTCTTGGTATTTCTCCAAATGACCTGTAAACTTATGTCTACCTACAAATCTGCATACAGATTTTATAATCCCTTTACAGTTGTCAAAACTTAGAAGCAAGCAAAGTGTCCTTCAATAGATGAGTAGCTAAACAGACTGCAGCATGTGCATATTCTACAGTTGGTGCTCAAAGTAAATGAGTTCTCAAGACAAGAAAGTACAATCGGAGGAGCTTAAAAGCTTACTTTCATGTGGAAGAAGTCAACTTGCAAAGTTTTGTGTGTGAGAAAAAAATTGAACTATGGAAACGGTGACAAGATGGTTAGCTGCCAGAGATGGAGGAAGAAGGGAAAAAGAGGATAGGTGTAGCTAGCTCAGAGGATTTAGAGGGTAATGAAGCTATCCTGTGAGGTTCTGTCATGATGGACACATTTCTGGGTTTCTCGTCATCTATGTTATTGACATTTGGGGGACAGACAATTTTGTGTTGTGGCTTTCCCTGGGCATTGAATGGTGAGCAGCAACCCTATCTCTCCCCAGTAGAGGGCAGAGGGCAGTAGAGGGTGTCCTTGACCCCAACTGACCACCAATTACCCCCAACCCCATTCTCAGCAACCAGAACTGCCTCCAGACATTGTTAAATACCCCTGGGAAGGCAGAGAATGTTCTCAGTGGAGAACCACTGAATTAGATCTTTTGAAGAAAACAAGGAAAACAAGGAAGACCCCCACCCCCAAGACTTAAGTGTGCATCCGTGCTGCATTAGAACAGTGTTCACGAACTGAAAGTGTAGAAGCCATAACACTGGGTGTAATCCCCTGGGCCTTTTTCATCTCAAGGTTTGGGCCTTGGAGTCATAATAAGCCAAGGCTATATAATAATTTGGTTCAGTGGAAGCCAAGGGCTGGCAAGATGGTTCAGTGGGTAAAGGCATTACTGCCAAGCCTGATGACCTGAGCTTGATCCCCAAGACCTACATGGTGAAAGGAGAACCAACTGTCACATGTTACTGTCTGACCTCTACCCCCTCAACATACACACACTCATCCCCTCCCCACATACACATTAAGTAAATACAATAATAAAAAAATCTTTTAAAGAAAATTGAGAAGGGAAACATTTTTTGCAATTAGCGATTCAGGCCAAATTGATTCAAATAAAAGCAAAACCATATGACCACACGTTCCTTTTGAAAGTACAGAAGCCATGAATGGCAAACCACTGGGCCAAAAAGATCATTTGTCGCCTGTTTTTTCTTTTATTTTGCCTGACTCATCTTTTAGGGCTTTTTACTACTTTTAAGGCCTTTTACTAGTTCATGGTATCATCTTTCCAAGAAAAAAAAAATAAAACAAACTTTAAGATTAGTCACAGTTTCCTTCACTAATCCAAGTATTAGCCACTGAACCATCAAAGGGTCTAGAAAAAGCAAAGACCCTGTTATTTGTTATTTGTTAGGATAAGAGGGGATTTTGTGCGTGTGTTTTAACTGAGTGGATACCCGATGACTGTCTTCTTGAAGTTTGGAAGCTGGGCTGGAAGCTAGTTTCCAAAGTATGCGCTAAGCCTGATTTCCCTGTACGTGTTTTGATTACGTACTAGCCAAAGGATTGTATTTATGTGTTTATTTATGTAAAGAATGAGGGATTTCAGCATAGGCCTTGGTCCAGGGGAATTCATGGTTCAATAAAGACTAACAGCCCAAACAGTAGGCTAGTCTTTCTCTCAGCTGGTTCTGCTCTGGTTTCTTTATCAAAAGTAAACAAACCTTCTAAGAAAGGACTTCAAATGGACTGTCATTCCTTTTTCAAATCCAAACTTCTTAGCAGAGCTCAAAGATGCTGCTGCACATTAGGAAGAACTTAAACAGGGATGTGTGAGACCGACAGGGGCTCCAGTGGCCCTAGCTTCAAAGAAGAACTGGGCTGCCAAGACCTCTATCCCCAACACTGCCAAGTTCCCCTGCGGTTCCAGTACTTCCGCTTGTTTCCGTGCATGTTTAGATGTATGTGTAATGCATTAGGTCAGAGTCAGGCAGTGCATCCCAACAGAGGCATCCATGTGTTCTTCAGTACGTGTGTGTATGTGCCCTATGTGACCCTTCCAGTAAACAAGGACAAACCACAAGCTAGATCACAAAATGCCTCTTGCTCAGATATTTATATATAGCTAGAATTGGCTGTTTCTAGGGCGTGTGTGTGTGTGATGTGTGTGTGTAACACAGTGGGGGCCCGAGTCCCGTCCCACCTCTTCACCATTAGATCTCTAGGAAAAGGGTCAAGATCGCTTCCATTTTGTGGTGGAAACCAGGGTTTCATAGACTAGATGCACACAGTGGTTGCAGAAGGTCACACAGACTAGTGCTCTGCTGCATGCCCATGCGTGACAGGAGTGTGTATCCTGCCCTGCCCTTGGTGGGATATCAAGCAGAGAACAAAGGGTGCATTGTTCCCTAGTTCACCTCGGAAGGCCATTTCCCCAGTCTCTCCAAGTCACTTGCTTTCAGTGAAGCTATGAATGAACAGTCAGCTCCCCTCTGTGCTGAGGAAGTGGATCAAGGAAGGCAACCGGTATCTTCCTCCATTCCTCAGGTGACTAGTCCTGTCTTCTCAGTCAGGACCCAAATAAATATTAGCAGAGTCAAAAAAGCATGAGGGTTCTGGGGGACCTGGATTTCTCCCCAGGGAAGGAACGGTCCTCATACTAACATGCATGAATGAAAACTGGGATCATAATAATGTACATGTATGAAAGCAGGGAGTCCTGTCAGAAGGCAACAGTTTTAGGGGAAAGTTGAACACATTCAGAATTTCAAAAGCTCTTCTCTTCAAACAAGCAATTTATGTGGAGAAAGTTTTCAAGGGACATGTAAGAAGACCTATTTAATACTGAACCAAAGAACTGTCATATTAACCTGGGTACCTTTGGCCTGAACTGTAGAAGAACTAGAGTTGCCATCTCTTGGCTGACAGTAGAGCCTGGCAGGGTCCCTGCTTCAATTTGTTGTCCTCGGTCCTGTGCATTGATACACTATGGTCTTTCAGGTTAATAACTGATAGCCATGGGCAATGTATCTGAGCCCTAGGGTCCTCTACAGAACAAATTCCTCCGATGAAAACCTTAATAGTGGTGGAAAATCATGTCAGATCAAACCATTATCAAATTATGGTTCTGCTACTGAATAACCCCAAGTGACACTGGACATTTTAAGAAAATTAATTCATAGGCATATCTCTATGAGTTCAAGCCTAGCCTGGTCTACAGAGAGAGACCCTGTCTTGAACAAAGGAAAAGAAAGAAAGAAAGAAAGGAAGAAAGAAAGAAAGAAAGAAAGAAAGAAAGAAAGAAAGAAAGAAAGAAAGGAAAGAAGGAAGGAAGGAAGAACAAGAAAGAAAGAAAGAAAGAAAGAAAGAAAGAAAGAAAGAAAGAAAGAAAGGAAAGAAGGAAGGAAGGAAGAACAAGAAAGAAAGAAAGAAAGAAAGAAAGAAAGAAAGAAAGAAAGAAAGAAAGAAAGAAAGAAAGAAAGAAAGAGAAACCTGCATGTCACATACCTGCAAATTATCCATTATGTGCCAGAAGGTGCTTTAACAGCTAGGGATATAACAGCAATCACAATGCCTGCTCTTGAGTAGTGTGGAAAGATGTTGAACAAAGCACCACACAGAAATGTACTCAGAAAGACAACTTACGAAACAGATTGGGAATTAATTGTGTAATAAGGGGATCCCTCTTTAAGTATGAAATGTTGGGTAGACCCTTCAAAGTAATTCAACAGGGGCCCTGAAGCACAGACAAAATGATGTGAGGAGAGACCAGACCACGACGGCAGCAGGTGTGGGCTGAGGATGTAGCTCAATGGAAGAGTACTGGGCCAAAATGTACAGCCATGGATCTGATCTCCAGAACTACCGGGGAGAAAAATCAAGGAAAAAAGACGGAAGCAGTTATGAGGACTGATGTTCAAAGAGAAGTAGATTAGAGGTGGCAGGGAGGCATAGAGGTGGCAAGGTGGCAGGGAGAGATACAAATTCTTTCCTTGAAAAGAAGAAAAAGATAGCTTAAGGGGCATTGATGATGAGACAGGAAGGGAAATGAAAGAGGGGGTGTTGGATGGGGGTGCATTGGTGGAGACTGAGGAGCCTTGAAGTGAGGACCACAAGCCTATGCCCAAACTAGGATTTCCTGTTGGAGGAGTTCTATGAGGAATCTGAAAGGGCCATGGCGTCCATGGGGCAGAGTGGATGGCTGACATGGTGTGCAGGAGAAAGTTATGGACAATAAAATGCCAAGAAAAGATAGTTGCCAGGTCGGGCATGATAGCCCACACCTTTAATACCAGCACTCGGAAGAAAGAGGCAGGCAGAGCTCTAAGTCGGAGACCAGCCAAGGCCACTTAATGGAATGCTGTCTCAAAAGCAAGCAGGCAGGCAGGCAGGCAGGCAGGCAGGAAGGGAAGGAGGGAGGGAGGAAGGAAGAGAGGGAGGAAGAGAGGGAGGAAGAGAGGGAGGAAGAGAGGGAGGGAAGAGCTATCAAAGAAGTGATGTATTGAACGGGCCTCTGATTATTCACTTCACTCTATAAGGATGAAAATTGATTCAGGTGCTAAAATCTTCAATGGATGACAAGAAGCAATGAAAGGTTTGCAGACAATTCCCTCACTTCCCAGGGGAGCCCCTAAGATTTTTTTCTATAAACAGTAAAAATACTAAGTTTTCTTCCCTCTTTGAAACATGATGTAAAACACACTAGGCTTAGAACCAGAAGAACCAGTTTCAAATTCTGGCTTGGTGACTGTCTGCAAGTGCCACTTACTTGAATGTGTCACTCAGAGTCTTCAGGTCTGAGTTTTTCCATCTGCCAGTTGTGGAAATGGCTTCAGAAGGTTGAAGGGAGGAGGAGAAGAGATGGCATGCCTTCTTTGGGAAGTACATCAGAATTTCTGGGCGGTGGTTTTCAGTCCTCTTTGCCCATTGGAATCACTGGGGGAACTCAAAAAATACATTAAAAAAATTCGTAAGCCACCCATAGAGGTACTGAAGTTGATGTGGGCAGACCAGACTTTAGAATTTTTTAAAAGGTTCCCCAGTGAGTCTAAAGGGAAGTCTGGGAACCACTGTCTGAGGGAAACACGTCATTTGAGAAGCATGTTCAATATACACCTCTCCAATAGAAGCCAAATTTTTCTGCTTTGTTCACTAAAATTACCTTAGCGCCCAGAATACCTAACATATGGAAAGGGTACTGAGAAGGTTGTCTTCAGGTGTCACTGAGATTATAAGGCAGATCAGAACACTGCCCAGAAGCATGATGAGATTGAATTTACTTAAATCTGTGGACAAATTGGCTGTAAAAAATATGGCTGACTCTGAAGGCCCAAACACAATTCTAAATATTAACTAGAATTGTTTTCACATATAATGAGCCTTCTTCACAATCTCTCTCTCTCTCTCTCTCTCTCTCTCTCTCTCTCTCTCTCTCTCTCTCACACACACACACACACACACACACACACACACACACACATACACGCACGCACACACAGTTTCTATCTTAGAGTAATGGTGTAATATTCAGGGAATTTATTTTCACTGTACCCTGAGGATCACCAAAGCATCCTATCTTCTCTCCTCCTACTGTACCAAGAAACTGTTCTTCTCTTGACAATGTCAGAAAGCAGAGACTTGTTGTGTAAGAGTCTGTCTCCTTCTTTGCAGGGCGTTCCCAGAAGGCAGAGTCTTGTATTTTCCGTGTACTTCCAGCACCTGCCGATATGATACAATGGAGATTGTGTCCTTGACTTTGAATCATTTCTCTTCCAGTGAATATATTTGTATATGGCTTTGTGTATATTGGAGATTTTCTTCTGCTGCACTTTCTGTCCAGTGGAGAAGGAATCAGGGTAAGATCACAGAGATCAATCAGATATTTACTTGGTGGCTGATGGTGGGGTAACCTAAATGTTTCTACTTCTTTGGGTTGAAGATGGGAATGAAGGGATGTAAGAAAGTTTGATGGGCCCTGGCCATTGAGACATGGCTGGGGGGGTGTAGGTTCTTGGCCTTTTCCCGAGCTGCCTGAGGGAGGTCAGAAGACAAAAGCATATGAAGTAAGCATGAAGTAAGAAGAGCTCTCTGGGGGTCAGAAGAAACCATATCTATACAATTCCCACTTACATTCCCTCCTAGAAGCAAACTACAGGATAAGCATTAAGAAAATCTGCCTCTATATTCTCATTAAGTAGCTGATTGATATTGGGCAAACCACCTAACCACTGTATGGGTTTGTCTTTTCATCCCTGAAAGAAATGGCTTCATGCTTTTCTCCACCGACAATGTTGTAAGAAAAATAAAAAGTTTGGGTTACATGTGAAACCTTTTCACAATGAAACCCTCTGTGTGCTCCACGTAGACCAGCAAAGCACCGCTCACGTGGCGGTGTAGACATTTAGCAGCTCAGTAGTTTGCTGTGTAAGGGCAGGGCATTTGTTTAAAAGACCCCAGTTGTGCCACGGAACCTGAAAGTGAACATTGCTGAATGTTTTTGCCACCGTGTTGTCTGTCATGTTATCTGTGAATGGTGCTATTGTCTGTCTTGAAAATAGACAAGAGCCCAAGGGAGTCAAGACTTCATAAGACCTGCCAAACTTTCCGTTCTCTCTACCATCTGAGCCTATTTGCTATAAGGTAGCATACTCAGAGCATCTCTGAAAGTGGCTCCTTGGCTCCCATGAGTGTTCTGCACTTCCTCTCTGTGGATGCCCAGGACAGGTCTGTGAGAGCCCTGAGGGCCAAGCACTGCCTGCCCTCGCCTTTCAGAAATGCTCCTTCCTGCTCCTCTGTTCACAGTATTACAGCTCCTCACTGTTCCTCTCACTTCCTCCTGACAGAACCCAAGTTACTGAATTAGTGCTGCTTTAGACAAATAAGCTTTTCCCTTTTAGAAACCTGTATTTGACCAACGTGGCTTGAAGCTAGCTGAAATCCTGGTCACTCCCTTAAGATGTTAATCTGCAGTATCTTGTTGTCAATTTGTATTACCTAGGAGACTGAAACACACGCATATATGTATCTGTAAGGGCATTTCCAGAAAGGATTACTTAAAGAGGGAATAGTCACCTTGAGTGTGGGCTAGATTATGAAATGGAATTACAAGGGGAAAAGGAGAAAACCTAGAGAATGTTAGGGTCCAGTTTCTGCTTCTTGGCTACATGAAGAGAGCTGTTCTGCTTTGTGACACACTTCCTGCCACGATGTACTGAACCCTCTGAAACCATGAGCCAAAACAAATCTTTCTTCCCTTAATTTGTTTTTTGTAAGGTCGCAGAAATGAAAAACTAACAGATACATCCTTCCTGCTCAAGTCCACAAATGGGCCTTGTTCCCTCTCCATGTCTACTCAGGCCTGGGATTCTAGAATAAAGCTTATGTCCAATGTGTACATTTTCTCCCACCATGATCTAAGAGATCAACATTTTGTCTTTGTAACATGTATGCTAAGAGAGAGAGGGCAGCAGAAGTCCTTATATGCTGCCTTCCTCCAAAGTTACTAGAAAAAGAGACACATTCCATTCTCTTATTATTGTTGTAATTATTTAGGTGGCTCTGAGCTTTCTATAGTAAATTACTATAATTTCTGTTTTGGGATTCGCTTTGAGGGCTAAACAAGTCTGCTCCTTATTTTGATAGGCCTGAAACAAGGTAAGGCTAACAAAATGCTTGCCATGGGCTCACAGCTGAAAAAGGTAACTCAGAACTCACTAACCTAGAAGAATAGTGTTTACATGCTTATTTTAAAATAGAAATGAATGCCATAATCTGTGGTGAGGGGCTGGAGAGACAGCTCAGTGGTTAAGAACGCTTGATGCTCATCAGAGGACCGGAGTTTGGCTCCTGATAGCCACGTTGGGTGACTCCCACTTCCTATATCTTTAGCTCTAGGGAGCCAGATGCTCTTTTCTGGCTTCCACGGGCACCTGTGTCTATACACACACGTATACATAACTAAAATACATTTTTTGAAAACCATGATACTTTTAAATAAAGATGCAGTCCGTGTATCTGAACTTTTCTTTGGCTTGATGCTCCAATGTGTGTTTTGGTATTACAATGCCTGTGGTGCCCTGTCTTTGAAACTTTTCCTTCATCATGGTCTTCCTGACCTAAACTGACTGTTTCTTTGTCCGAGGCACAGAACACCTGCCACCTGTGGAGGTTTCCCTGAGCTACAATATCCTCAAAAGTCTTCAATGTGCTCTCCTCCTGCCTCACCGCTGACTCTTTCCTCTTGTGTTTAAACAGCAGCACCCAACATTTCCTACCCACGGGCTGAGTACTGAGTGAAGCTCTTCATATTCCTTAAATCAGTTTAGCCTATTTCAAACATGTATCAAAGAAGCAGGTTCTGGCATCGGCCTGGCTTATGCTGTGTGACTGAGAAATGTTCAGAGTGGTCCTTTGACAGCTCAAGGGACCTATGCATAGCCGAGCTACCTCCAGCCACTCCACACTGCTGTTCCTCACAGATCAGGCCCTCAGTTTCTTCTTCCCTGTTCCCATTATTAATCCCCTCAGGACTTCCTTTCCTGGGTGTTCCGGTATTGATTAGAACCATGATAAGAGTCACCTTGTTAAGGTATGTAAAATTGAAAGTTGCAAAGGGCCTAAGATAAAAGGCAGTTAGTCACTCTGAAGACATTCATTTCTAATAGAAGAAAGAAACCCAGTCCAGGATGATGCGACTCTCTGAGGTGACACGGTGATGGCCGGTAAAGAGTGCTCGCCCTTGGCTTTGCCTTCCTCCGCTCTTTCCCCAGCTCCCATCGCCTGTCCCACAGGACCAAGCACTCCTTGACAGTCCTGTGCCTGAGGTGAGCTGATACCTTTACCTTAGTTCCTAAACTAGTTCTTAGTGCTTAGTTCTTCAAACTCCAATTTCCTGCCCTTCATCCTTATCTCCATCAAGGATTGCTTTGAATGTGTGATAGGAGGCACTCGAGGCAAAAGCAAAACAAAGCCCACTCTGGCTCATAATAAAGTTGATGAGCTAAAAATAAAAGGTGGGTGGGCATGGGTTCCAGCTTCAGAACGAGCATCACCTGCCCCCCTGCCAGTCACCACCTGCAGATTCTATTCGTTGAAAGAAGTGAGGCACCTTGAA